>JARQOD010002088.1:0-83874 GCA_033576555.1 Oophaga sylvatica
ATTTGTATGGGATATAAATTCTATTGATTTCCTGGATGTGACGATAAAGAGAGACCAATCTGGCCTATTACAAACTGATCATACTGCGCATGTCCGCGAGACAATACTGTCGGTTGTGAGACTATTGCAATGGTACTATTGCGCATGCCTGATTTCGTACTTCGGCCTCCTGTACCGCTGTGCTGCAGGCGTTTGTCTCCATGGGCCCCATGGTTTCAGCGCTCTCCGCCGAGCGGGGGGGTTCGGTTGTTATGACAACGGCTTAACAAAATGCTACATGCTATCTGACTAAGTGACATGCATTCAGGATTGAGTGATTGTGCAATCAACATTGTGCGTCCTAATGGATACAGGTGTTACTTCCGGTTCTATGTTATTTAAACACGGCTGATTCATCTATACCCTTTCCCCCTGAAGAAGGAAGGAAGGAACCATCCGAAAACGCGCGTTGGGGTGGCAGGGGAAGCTTGTGACTGCTTATTGCTTTTTGAGTGTTTCATATTGATACGCAGTTGGTCTGGTACAGTCCGTCAGCCTCTAGTTTATATTTGTGACACAGTGTCATTATATTTCTTATTATGGAATGACATCTTTATTGACTGACATGTTGATCTATCGTTACATATGGTTAAAACTTTGTTACGTGTTATGCACAGGTTTCTCTTGATCACACCATGGACTATAACCAAGGAGAAGGTCTGCTCAATCATATGGATAAAGTATTTAGCACTAGCGTTACAGATGCACACAACCTTTGATTTGAAATGGGATGATAAATTGTTATCTATAAAAACAATGCTTATGAAACGTTCTCGAATTTGGTGGAACAGATTGTTCCTTGAAAAATTGTGCAAAATAAAATGGTCCCTAGAGGATCAGGGTCCGTGTAATTCCGTCCTATCCGGTTGATGTGCATCTTTCATTGCAAAGTGGAAGAAACATGTACCCTTTGCTCTGTATTTTTTTAATGCAATTATTAATCAACCTGAATTCAACCAGTATTATAGAACTTGATAAAATGATAGATACTGCACAGGTTGAGTTGAGGGCTGGATGTCTGGCAGATAAACTCAATCATTTGATACGGTTGGATAAAGCTATGGACCAATTTAGTAACCAAAATACAAGAGACCCAGATGTCCAAATTTAATAGGAACACTAAAGACTATCAATCAAAAGGGTTACTTGTGGAGGACTAATGAGAGGCGAAAATCTGCAGAGAATTCCATCCAACCATGTTTTATTGTAACACTGGTATTGTTTGTACTTTGTTTTCCAGCGTTACTCAGCATGTCTTGCTTTAAACCCTTTTGCTCCTTTCCCCTAACCAGCTGGGATACTGTTGTCTGTACCTGTATGGATGCTGCTAGTTCCCAGCTCTGCTGCGTTGCCCGTACTTGCGTGAGTGTCTCCGCTGCGTTGCATGACACCCGCAATGTGCGGTCCCTGACCTGCTGTAAAAGCCATCCGTAGCTTTGCAAAGTCCTCTGCAGTGGTGCATGACTTACTACGTGTGTGGCGCAGCTTCTGTCAGGTGCCTGGCCTGCTGTAGGACCATCCGTAGGTTGCAAAGTCCTCTGCGTGTGCATGACTTACAACGTGTGTGGCAGCAGCTACTGTCAGGTGCCTGGCCCCCTGCTGTAGAGACCAATCCGAAGTTGCAAAGTCCTCTGCATGGTGCATGACTTACTACGTGTGTGGCAGCAGCCACTGTCGGGTTCCCTCTGTGTTGAGCTGTCTGCTCTGCATAGGGGGCGCGCCCACACCTGTCCTGCTTTTATAGAGAATTGGGTGTGTACTAGATTTACTGCTCCAGCCTATCGCTGTGAAGCAGTTCATATATAAAGTTCCCAGCCCTGTGGGCGTTGCCAGAGCTTTGCACTGACTTTGCATTGAGTTTTCTGTAACCTAGCCATGTGTGGTTGTGTGTTCACTCCTGCTCTGAGTTTGATCAGCTCTGGAGAGCTGATTCCCCTTGTCCTGCTTGTGTTTCTGCCCTGGGGCTGAGTACCCAGATCGCCGTTCCTGGAGGCTGCTATCCAGGCCTGTTCTGTTGTATCTTGTTTCCTGGAATCCCTGATCCTGGATCTATCCCGGTACCTGAATGTCTGAACTGTGTCTTGTTTTTCGCCTATGCTGGGGGCTGACTACCCAGATCGCCTTTCCTGGAGGCTGTATATCCAGGCCTGTTCCTGTTGTATCTTGTTTCCTGAATCCCTGATCCTGGATCTATCCCGGTACCTGAATGTCTGAACTGTGTCTTATGTTTTCGCCTTGCTGGGGGTTGACTACCCAGTTTCCCCTTCCTGGAGCCTGCATAAACAGGCCTGTTCCTGCTGTGTCTTATTACCTGAATCCTGATCTGTACCTGACTGTCTGAACTGTGTCCTCTGTGTTATGTTCCTGAAACCCTGTACCAGTGACTGTGATTCCTTGCTATATAAACCGAGTTCATCGTGGAAGGAGGATCGGTGTGTGTGCTGAGTTTCTGTTACTCTGTGCTCAGCTTCTGTGCAATCCCCGGCCAGCTCCTGCTGAGCCGCGGGGCTTTGCACCAGACCACGTGGGTTCCTTTTCAGTCGATACTAGATGTCCGAGGTCCGAGGACCGTGTCTCCTGTGACCACTGCCTGATATCCGATGTCCGATGACCACTACCAGATTTCCGATCCTATCCTTCCTGCTTGGTGTCTGGATCCTGCCGATTCGTTGCCAGATGTCGCGAGCCTGCCGATCGTTGCCAGATGTCCGGAGTCCTGCCAGTGTTCTGATGTCCCTGAGATCCAATCTGATGTTCCAGTCTGTGTTCCTGACTCCCTGAGATCCATCCGTGTTCCTGATGTTCCTGTCCGTGTTCCTGACTCCTGAGTTCCAATCCGTTTTTCCTGATTGTCCAGTCCGTTTTCCTGACTCCCTGAGATCCAATCCGTGTTCCTGATGTTCCTGTCCGTGTTCCTGACTCCCTGGATCCATCCGTGTTCCTGATATCCTGTCTGTGTTCCTGAGATCCAGTCCGTGTTCCTGATGTTCCGATGTCCTGCCGGTTCCTCCTTGGTCTACCCTGTGATGACGTCTGTCCTGGGTCAGTGTCTGATGTTCTCCTGCTGAGCCTGTGCTACGCCTGAGGCCTGAGAGAGAGGCCATCCTAGTACGCCCGTGCAGATGACCCTGGATTGCATCTACCGTGATGTTCTCCTGCACTCGTCTGTGATCCTGAGTCGTGTACCTTCTCTGATGTGCGGAATCGGGAGCCCGGTTTATGTTCTGTTTATGTACTGTGTTTCTTTAAGTAAACTTATTTTCTTCATGCCTGAAGTTGTGCGGTATTGTCTAGTCCTGCAGGTCGCCATCTGCCCACATGCTCAGCTGCCAACGGATCCCGGTCGCCCGCCCTTCCCTAGTCCGGGCAGGCCCGGGTCTCCCTCCGTGGTCCAGTGGTCCACATTCTCTTACCATCTGGGAGCATGCCTCACGTCGTCGTGGACTGGCGGCGTGGAGCATTGGCTAGTTAGCAAGCTATGCCATGTCCCGACGCCCCGCAGCCGTGGGAAGCGTAACAATTTATCATCTTGAGTGGACGGTCTGATTTATCATCCGTTTCTGCCCTCTACCACCAATGGGACGGAAAACATCAGATTGAGAGATTTTTCAAACCATCCTTATAAAAGACGCAATACTCCGGCCGTTCCTTCCAGGAAAGATAATAAGGTGATTATACCTTGTCAATATTTACATCTTATTTAATCTTCGACTGTTAAGGGTATGCCACACTAAGCGAGATCGCTAGCGAGATCGCTAACGAGATCGCTACTGCGTCACCATTAATGACGCAGTAGCGATCTCGTTAGCGACTTAGCTGTGTGTGACTAGCAGCGATGTGGCCCCTGCTGAGATGTCGCTCATCGCTTATGAACGTTCATGAGCCTTTTTTTGGTCGTTGGTGTCCCGCTGGTGAGCCTGATCGCTGAGTGTGACACCTTTATGAACGACTTCACCAACGTCGAGGTGGGACTAGGTTTTCCAATACCGCAGGAGTCGTTATACAGATCGCTGATGAGTTTGTGTTTGGAATACAGATCGCTGATGAGTTGTTGTTTGGAATCTAACTAGCGATCACATAGCGATCGCACTAGCGGATCTCGCCAGGTTAAGTCGTTGTCGTGATCGCTAGTGCGATCGTGTGGCAGTGCCTTAGAAAAAAGGTCTCTCTTTTTCTCCCACATCCGGATTTGATATGTTTAACATCTTAAGGATCTCCACAGTGTTGCCAGATACCCTGCTGTTTAAGAGGTTTTATTTTACAATGAACTCCATGTCCTTTTCCCTACAGAAGAGGAACAGAATGCATTGAGGGTCCTTGAGGAATTGGCGGTGGAACACGTACACGAAGGCGGTAAGTTCCTCCATTTATCCGTCTTCGTTCCAACAGGTTTCCTTCATATCTGCATGCTCTAGCATTGACCTTTTTGTCCGTGTGGTGACTAATGATTTGCTAAAATCCCTAGATCTATTAAGGATGATAATCTTACTAGGGTGAAGGGAGAGATTGACTTTCTACAAAACCTCCCAGATGTGATAGTCAAGCTGGGGATAAGGGTGGGTAACGTCGTTCTGTGGCCGAAAAATATGTATGAGCAAGAGGCCTTCGCCAACTGGATAATAGTACTTACAAAAAAAAGGCTCACTTATAATCCATTGACAGCTTATAGTGCACAGCTGGATAGCATAACCAGCAGGCGCTCCAGGACGACTTATCACCAAAGATCTTGCTACAGCCTTGACTGTCACGAACCTACGGTTCCTACATTATACCTACTCCCCAAGATTCTAAAAATACCTCGTCACCACTGGAAGACCTATTATATCTGGAAGGGGGAACCTGCTTGAGCATGTAAATAGATGGATTGACTTTCATCTTCAATACTAGTGGTCAGTCTTCCGTCATTTCTCAAGGACACGGGAGATCTACTACGCAGGTCGATGGTCTGTGTTTGGGGGTGGTAATCTACTAGTTTCAGCAGATGTTGAATCCCTTTATACCAACATTAGGCATAAGGATGCTATCTCCGCTGTGAGATACTTTCTGGTATGTCAACTTTATCTCAGGAAAGAAAGAACTTCTGTGAATTACTAGAGTTCACCCTCACTCACAATTTTTTTGTTTTCAATGGGTCCTTCTACCTGCAGCTCCAGGGGACCGCCATGGGAGCAGCCCTTGCGCCCACTATGCTAACCTCTTCCTGGGGCGGTGGGGAGAGGGACCTCTTCCTGCTAACAACAGGATCGATTGATCGTGTCCCTTTAAGTGACACTTACATCGATGATATCTTCTTCGTTTTGCAGGGAACAGCATCGACCTTGAACTTTTTATATCTCTCTTAAACTGCAACGATCAGAATATCCATCCAACATTTCTATGGGATATAAATTCTATTGATTTCCTGGATTGACGATAAAGAGAGACCAAATTGGCCTATTACAGACAGATATCTTCCGGAAGGAAACGTCTACCAATACTTATTGCATGCGTTTCTTGGCCATTCCCCGCCATATATGATCAGATCCATTCCAGTGACAGTAGATCTGTTCCACGGATGTTGATTTTGAATTGAGGCTAATGACTAAGGTCACGTTTTCTAGCAAGAGGTTATAGTGGAGATCGATCAAAAGGCTTATCAGAGAGCCAAAACATTCCATTCGCCGTGATCTGCTATATAAGGCAAACCCGAGGTCTGGAATAACATCTGATGATAAGATACGATTTATTACTAATTTCCATTCTAGATCGAATCAGGTTCGTGTATCTTGGGGAAGGCATGGCAGATACAGTGATGGGAAATTTCTCCCTAAAACCTTCCCTGACCTTTAGGCAAGCCAAGAATTTACGGGACCAGTTGGTCCATAGTCATTATTCTGGGCAAGGACAAACTACATTTCCTGGATATTTTTACACCTAGGGTGGGGCTGTGTTTCCGTGTGGGGGGTGTGTCCCTGTCCCAATGTGGAAAAGATGTAACTCTTTCACTTATTCAAGTAGAAGTAGATCATTTCGATTAGAAAACGTATCACATGTACTACAGATACGTGATTTTACTATGCGACATGTCCGGCGACTTATATCTATAGGTCTTACAACTCGACAGTTAAAAGTCCGCATTCATGAACATGTACTTGGGATACAGGCGGCCTCCACCCACATGGACACAGCCACCCTAAAGACATTACCAAGGCATTTTAAAGCCCACCATGACTATGATGCCACACTTCTAAGGGTCAGGGGCATTGACGCTCTCCTTATCAATATTAGAGGGGGTCAGCTCTCTAAATGTCTAGCCGGACTGGAGACACGCTGGATCTGGCGATTACAGACTGTCCATCCGGATGGTTTAAATGAATGTCTATCTTTCGCTCCCTTCTTATAAATTGAGTATTGTTGTACATTCTGTGTGCCTTTTTTTTTTATCTCCCCCTTTATATACTGTAAGGTTTCAACTCACTTGGCTGCTTCAGAGGCAAATCAGGAGACACTTTTCTTATCCAAAAATCATCAGGTTTATTACATCATAAACCTCACAGTCACATGCAATACAAATCTTCAGTACTTCAGCTCCTGCTTGGAGCCTCACTCCTCAGACACAGAGACCTCTCTGTAATGTCCCGCCTGGACACATGGTAGTCTGTTCACACTCACAGACTCCCACACACTCTCTCTTCAGACACAGAGACCTCTCTGTAATGTCCCGCTTGGACACATGTAGTCTATCCACCCTGGCAGACTCCCACAACACTCTCCTAGGTGCCAAACAAACTCCATTACATAGGCATAACCCCGCCCACAGGTGAGGTCAGGATCACATGGTTAGGTCACCTGATCATGACCTCATCACAGGTCCTTCAGATACACACAACCACATACAGGTTTTATCCCTGGTATTCAAACACATACCCTTAGGTGGGTTTGTAGGTGACTGGACCCACCCAGCTCTCCTAGTCACCTGGAAGCCTCCCAATATACAGGTCCTTCTCAAAAAATTAGCATATAGTGCTAAATTTCATTATTTTCCATAATGTAATGATTACAATTAAACTTTCATATATTTTAGATTCATTACACACCAACTGAAATTTGTCAGGTCTTTTATTGTTTTAATACTGATGATTTTGGCAAACAACTCCTGATAACCCAAAAAACCTGTCTCAAAAAATTAGCATATCAAGAAAAGGTTCTCTAAACTACCTATTACCCTAATCTTCTGAATCAACTAATTAACTCTAAACACATGCAAAAGATTCCTGAGGCTTTTAAAAACTCCCTGCCTGGTTCATTACTCAAAACCCCCATCATGGGTAAGACTAGCGACCTGACTGATGTCAAGAAGGCCATCATTGACACCCTCAAGCAAGAGGGTAAGACCCAGAAAGAAATTTCTCAACAAATAGGCTGTTCCCAGAGTGCTGTATCAAGGCACCTCAATGGGAAGTCTGTTGGAAGGAAACAATGTGGCAGAAAACGCTGTACAACGAGAAGAGGTGACCGGACCCTGAGGAAGATTGTGGAGAAGGACCGATTCCAGACCTTGGGGGACCTGAGGAAGCAGTGGACTGAGTCTGGTGTAGAAACATCCAGAGCCACCGTGCACAGGCGTGTGCAGGAAATGGGCTACAGGTGCCGCATTCCCCAGGTAAAGCCACTTTTGAACCATAAACAGCGGCAGAAGCGCCTGACCTGGGCTACAGAGAAGCAGCACTGGACTGTTGCTAAGTGGTCCCAAGTACTTTTTTCTGATGAAAGCAAATTTTGCATGTCATTCGGAAATCAAGGTGCCAGAGTCTGGAGGAAGACTGGGGAGAAGGAAATGCCAAAATTCCTGAAGTCCAGTGTCAAGTACCCACAGTCAGTGATGGTGTGGGGTGCCATGTCAGCTGCTGGTGTTGGTCCACTGTGTTTCATCAAGGGCAGGGTCAATGCAGCTAGCTATCAGGAGATTTTGGAGCACTTCATGCTTCCATCGGCTGAAATGCTTTATGGAGATGAAGATTTAATTTTTCAGCACGACCTGGCACCTGCTCACAGTGCCAAAACCACTGGTAAATGGTTTACTGACCATGGTATTACTGTGCTCAATTGGCCTGCCAACTCTCCTGACCTGAACCCCATAGAGAATCTGTGGTATATTGTGAAGAGAAAGTTGAGAGACGCAAGACCCAACACTCTGGATGAGCTTAAGGCCGCTATCGAAGCATCCTGGGCCTCCATAACACCTCAGCAGTGTCACAGGCTGATTGCCTCCATGCCACGCCGCATTGAAGCAGTCATTTCTGCAAAAGGATTCCCGACCAAGTATTGAGTGCATAACTGAACATTATTATTTGATGGTTTTTTGTTTTGTTTTTAAAAAACACTTTTATTTTATTGGACGGTTGAAATATGTTAATTTTTTGAGACAGGTTTTTTGGGTTATCAGGAGTTGTATGCCAAAATCATCAGTATTAAAACAATAAAAGACCTGACAAATTTCAGTTGGTGTGTAATGAATCTAAAATATATGAAAGTTTAATTGTAATCATTACATTGTGGAAAATAATGAAATTTAGCACTATATGCTAATTTTTTGAGAAGGACCTGTATAGTACAACTCTCAGCAATAGATCTGCTGAACCAAAACATATCCAGGCTTCCATCACAGGGCCACCCACCTCTGCGATACATAACGTCCATCCATCACATGCCTCCATGCATATCCCGAGGGCCATACACAGTGCCCCCTAGCTGCATCAGGGGTCATTACACCACATACCTCCCCCCTCTGTTCAAACTTGTAGGGTTGAACACTTGTTATCCGACCAGAGATCCTTCTCGGTCGTCTCTGCCAGTCAAACCGTCTGGCTAAGTCGGGCCCTCTGTCAGACCACCCGCCTCCCCAGCGGTCAGTACGGCGTCGCAATTCCCTTGCACCCATACGTCCTGTCTGGTCTGAGTCCTTTTTATTTCATCCACTACAGGTTCTCTTGCTTAGGTCACTCATCACTGAGCTAACTGAGGCATCACTATTTCTACCTCTTCCATCAAGCGCTCTTCGCCTCTCAACACTACGGATTGAAGGTGGCGGCCATCTTCTTTCCATTTCCTGCAGCTCTCTGTTGACCTGCTCCCTCTCCAGTCGTAGCTGCTCTACTTCTCTCAAGTACGACACACGATACTCCAGGAGCATCCGGATATTCCCAAGGCTCTCCCTGGATCCGACAACGAGGAATGGGACCATCCCATCTTCACCCCTGACCTGGACTTCGTCATCAGCCGGAATCCTGACTCTCGTCACACCGGACTTAAGGGTATGCCACACTAAACGAGATCGCAAACAAGATCGCAAACGAGATCACTAAAACGTCACTATTTTGCGATCTCGTTTGCGACCTCGTTGTGTGTGGCATGTAGCAACGATGTGGCCCCTGCTGTGATGTCGCTGATCGTTCACTAGAGTTCTGGACCGTTTTTTGATCGTTGGCGTCCCGCTGGTGAGCCTGAATCGCTGTGTTTGGCACCTTTTGTGAACGACGAGTGACCTCGTTTGTGACGCATATGACTGTTTTGCGTCACGGAGTGGATCGCAATATCTGTAAGTTCTCTTTTGCGTCACAGAGAGGATCGCAGAAGTTGCAAAGCAGGCTAGCAGGACGCAGAGAGCAGGAGCGATGCTGAAAATTCCTATGAATCAGAAGTGCTCAGTACATGCTAATAGATCCTAACGACCGCCAAAGTCGTTAAAGAGATCGCTGACCGCTGATGAGTTGTTTATGAGATCTCCTGTTTGGCAGCTACTAGCGACCTAAAAGAGATCACAAAAACGATCTCATTAGCTTGCGTCGTTATTGAGATCGCTAACCAGATCGCTAAGTGTGGCAGTACCTTTATTCACCATCTCCTGCATCACTTTGCCAAGTCGTCCGATGACTTTCTTCACCAGACCTCTGGGCACTTGAATGATGTCTTCCACCAAGCCAAGCTGATTTTGCGTCTTTCTTGCTTGCTCCAGACATTGAGCTGCTTCTTTATTTCTCAACAGGATCACCTGTTTCGTGCGGAGACAATGTAGGTGCATGTCCCTCAGGATAGCCACTCGCTTCAGTGTGACTTCCTTAGTCGACAGTATGACTAACTGTTTCATCTCTGGCACCCAGTTCACACTGCATGCTTCTTCCGCCTTTCTAAAGGCCTCATGCACCTCCTCACTGGCATACACTTCTCGCAGGTCTTCGGGTATCTCTATTACACACTTGAAACCCGACCCGTCACCTTCTTGGCAGACTGTTGGACCTCCTCGTCCTGAGCATTAGTACAGTTTTCCAAGACATCGCTCTCCCTTGTATGCCCATCTGCATGGCACTTCTGCTGGATTTCTTCTCCCGTGGATTTCTGGAGCTGAGCACTAGTCTCCTCCTTTATCTTGAGCTCTCTGAGAACTCTATCTCGCTCTTCTGCCAAGCCGCGACACTCTTCCTCCCTCCGGAGAAGTTCCTGCTGATACTTCTCTTGGGCCTCTCTGAGCTTAGAGACTTCCTTCTCCAGCTCCTCCACTTTATGCTCAATCACTTGTCTTAGGACCCTTTCTCGCTCGACTGTCTCTTTCACTGACTCTTTAAGCAGCTCCATCTCATGGTCCTGCTCTCTTTTAGCCAGCACATGTCGCACCATTACCTCTTCAATTACATTTTCAGATGGGCTTTCTTGCCCACCCACACTCTGCTTCTTCAGAGTTCCGCCTGTTCCGGCATCCGCAGCTTCAACTGTCTCACGACTCCCGGTAACTTCAGAGAGCTCCAGCTCTGCCTCCTTATCAAGGACAGTCACCTGACCGGTACCTGACCCTGACTCTTCCTCATTATTTCTTTTCTTAGAGGATGTAGCCTGTCCCGCCTTTCCGCGGCCCCTGCGGCGAGAGGACGATCGGCCATTTTTACTTGGCTCCACCTTACTGCACTCGCTTTCCCTTGCAGTCCAGTCACAGTCTGCATAGGAGTCACTCCCACTCCCCCTGTCATCCTGGAACAGCACGTCCCCACCTAGACAGGTGTCAGACCCCTGCGCTGGAGCTAAACCGTTTCCCACGGTCACACGTCTCGTCACCCCCAAGTCCCCGAGTTGGTCTGACCCACACTTTCTTCTGGTCACCTGGGGCTCGGGACTATCGCTATTAGGGGTTACCTCCTTTTCACACTTCACACGACAAGGAACCACTACAGCCGCCTGCTGTGATGGGGCTCCCTTAGGGTCATTCCGTCTCTCCTCTGAGCAACCCCACACTTCATCAACCTCCCATGCATTTTCAAAAAATACAAAGTCCCGTTTCCTCTCACAGGGGTACAATACGTTCGGTAGTATACCGCCATCTTGATCCTCGACACTTGTGGACATCTCGAGCATCACCCTGTCTACCAAATAGTCCACAGTGAGCCCGTGGATGCAGCACACCTGGACCTTTTTCTCGGTCAGACAGAGAACTAGCGGAGTTCCTTTCAGAGTCACCCGACTCTTTGAGTCCAACTGTCCAGAGACTCCTTCCCTATGTAACATTACAGTACACACCTGTGGGCTGTTATCAAACGGGAAGTCTATGCCACATGCGGAATACGTATAACACCCACACCGCTGTTCCTCAGATATGTCCACTGAGGAAACCGGTGCCACCCCTTTTTGGGACACCACCCCCTTTTGATCTGCCGCCCCCTTTTGGGACTCCGCCCCCTTCCGGGCCACCATCCCAATTTGGGTTACCACCCCCTTTTGGGCAACTGGTTTGATTTGGGCTACCACCCCCTTTTGAGACTCCGCCCCCTTTTGGGCCACCATCCCAATTTTGGGTTGCCGCCCCCCTTTTGGGACTCCTCCCCCTCTAGGGACACCACCCAACACTGGGGTACACATCACGGCTCTTACAGGCCCCAGTCCACACAGCACCCTTAGACAGTGACTTTCACTTAGGGCGTGTACTGGCCCTTTAAGAGTTTGTGTGCCTCGGTTCACACTGTCCTTTTTTACCACACCAGCTCCTGCTGGTACTGCCACCACCCGCCAGCACCTCCGGCTGCCACGCACAAGCCGCTGCTGCCACTGCAGCTCTTGCTGCTGCAGAACCTCTTGCTGTCCTTGCCACTACTGCAAGTCTCTGCACGCTGCGCTGTCTTGCCGCTTGTCACCTTCGTGACCCCACGAGTCACAGCCAGCCGCTTGTCACCTTCATGACTCCTCCGAGCCACAGCAAACACCTCACACGTGTTCCAGAGAAAAAAACACCAAAAAAAAAAACAGTTTCTCACTGACCCGTCAGCACAACACAGACTCCTGTCTGTCACACTCTTGGCCACAGAGATTTCCGGACACCTCCTCTCTCATAAAGGCATCCACAAGGACAAAAAACAGTCTTTCACTGACCCGTCAGTACAACACAGACTCCTGTTCCTTGGATTTTGGGAGAGGGACCTCTTTATTTCTGAAACATTAGGGTCTATGGAGCGTGTCCATTTTTGGACACGCTACATAGATGATATTTTCTTTATTTGGCAGGATTCCAGTGAGGCATTGGTGCATTTCCTGTGTCAACTCAACTCCAACACAATTAATGTACATCTAACATGTAATCATCATAAAGATGTCATCGAGTTTCTCGATGTGAAAGTATTTAGAGACAGTAGTGGATGCTTACAGACCACCTTGTTCAGGAAGCCTACAGCCGTGAACTCCCTGGTACATGCGTCTTCATCACACCCCAGGGCGTTGATCAACTCAATTCCTATTAGTCAGTTCCTCAGACTGAGGAGGATTTGTTCTCGAGATGAAGATTTTCTCGAACAGGCTGAATTATTGAAGGCTCGCTTTCTTGAACGAGGGTATAGCAGAAGGTCTGTAAAGAGGGCTTTTAACAGGGCCAAACACCAGACCCGACACAATGCCCTTTATTCTAACTTCAAACCCAAGTCCACCAATGGTGTACGCTTTATCACCCAATTTAATGGCCAGAGTGATCTCGTGCGTACATGTCTAAATAAGCATTGGGGCATATTGCAAACAGACCCTATTATTTCCAAGTTCATAGGAAATGAGTCTAAGATCACGTTTAAAAGATCCATGAGTATTACCGATAAATTGGTACGTAGCCACTATGAACCAAGGAAGCAACATATTGGACATGGTGGATGTAAACCATGTGGCTCTTGCGTGGCATGCCCCAATGTAAATAGAACACAGAAGTTTGCTAACTTTAACAACACGCGCTCATTCGATATTAGACATAATATCTCGTGTAACTCTACATGTGTCATTTATGCCGCGACGTGTCCATGTGCCCTCACCTACGTTGGCCTCACCACCAGGCAGCTCAAGGTGAGGGTACGTGAACACGTGTTGGGGATTAAGGCAGCCAAGGATGTGGTTGACATTTCATCTTTGAAAACTATCCCGAGGCATTTCAAATTGTTTCATAATTGTGATCCGGCTGGCCTGAAAGTCTCTGGTATTGATTTGCTTACCTGTATTGCGAGGGGCGGCAATTTCAGCAAGAGACTGGCTCAATTGGAGGCCAGATGGATCTGGACCCTTAACACGGTCTCGCCATCTGGCCTCAACGAGAATTTGTCATTTGCATCGTTTTTATAATAATTTTTATTTTTCTCATTTTATCTTTTTATTTTAGTTTTTGTGTCTTATGGCCTGTCGGCAGCACTTATATTGTTGTATAAATTGTCCACACCCTCGTTTCTTCAATCAAGACGCGATTTATGCATCCAATGTTTGAACTTGAAATTGGACATTTTTTCAACCAGATGTGATCTACAGCTTCTGTTGATATATCTTCCTGATCGAGATGCCACCGATTGGATTTCTGCACTAACTGCAACAATTAAGTGTGAATCCACGAGAAATTGTCAATTCTACATCACTTGTGATTGTTCATTATTTTTTTGTTTATTATTTTTTTATTGCTTTGTTTATTTATTTTTCTTTATTTAGTTTTTCGTGTGGTGCGCATGTCGATTG
Organism: Oophaga sylvatica; assembly: GCA_033576555.1. Taxonomy (NCBI): domain Eukaryota; kingdom Metazoa; phylum Chordata; class Amphibia; order Anura; family Dendrobatidae; genus Oophaga; species Oophaga sylvatica. The sequence goes on from JARQOD010002088.1 coordinate 14,032, forward strand.
CATTGACTGTTCCGATCACATGGTGGGGGTGTCGCTTTGTGCCTGGACCCTGTGTCCGGACCTTTGACGCCTTCTGCCATGTGATGGACACTCATTTGCTCTCTACATGCGCCGCTTCACACATGCAGTGCATAATTATTATTTATTATTCATTATTGTTTTTTATTTTTATTTATTTTTATTCTGTTATTTTTGTACTGTGCTTATGCAAATCGATCACAAATGATGGCGTATTGTGGCCAATATGATTGATTGTGTCAGATATATCATTGAGGCTATATGAGGTGCGGTTATGCTAAATTATCTGTCACATCGGTACATCTGCTGCTTGTACCTTTACGTTCCTTTTAACTTTCATGTGTGTTTTTCTTGTTCTGACATTGGCATTTGTTGTTTCTGTGATAGGGTAATTATCCGGTTGTAATTGTCACAGATTATGTGAGCAAACGGATTTTCTTTTATACTTACCAGCCTATCTATCGGAGGCAATGTGATTTGAGATGATTGCGTAGTCTCTATCTGTCTTTGTGACACTGCGCATGCGCCATTTGATCTATGCGTGTCATTGCGCATGCGCTAGTTGATCGGGCTCGGTAATGCAAAATGGAAAGTCATATGACCTGTGACGTCTTTTCTGACTTACCTTGTGACGTCTTATTGTTGCGACGGTCTGTCTCTGCGCATGCGCGACCTGATTACACACATGGCGGCTCCTTATTTAAGGCTTGACACGCTACTATTTCTCATCCCCCTAACGAAGGAATAACCTTTCCGAAACGCGCGTCGGGGCGCGTTCTAGGTGGCCTGGTCTCCACATGCTGTCTCCTCCCTCGGTATTCTCAGGTAGTATGCTTGTCTTTCATGGTTGATTGGTCGCTTTGGCAGTCACGGTGTTGACGCTTACCTAAGCACATTCTGTCTATTATATTACGGTGGTGTGTACTTTTTATTCTTTCTTTTGGTCGGCAACATTAATTTTATAATTTTATAATTATTATTTGTTTGCACATATATTTTTTCATTCCACACCATATGTTTACTGTGGCATACTTATTATATAGGGCACCTCACATGGGACATACATAAATATAATTTTGTGGACACATTATTATATCCAGTTTTTCGCAATTTTCTTCATTGTCATTTATTATTTTTTATTTTTTATTTTTTTGTTTGCGGTAATACACATACACTTTCACGGATTAGTGTCCTTTAGCATACTTTATGTAACATTGCATTATTTGCCTGATATATTTATATCACATACCGAGGTATTAGAGTATATTGTGTGGGGCCAGGCCTCCCTTTTTATCTCAATTGATGCTTGTGCTATTATTGTATATGTTGTAAGCTTTCCAGGGATTTAGCTCTAGGATTGCTGTCTGGGTAGACAGAATGGCATGAAAACAGTTCATTCAGACAGCAGTTCTGGTGCAAAACTGGCCGCAACCAGCTTTATTAAAGTCCACAGCAAACAGATAAAACAAAGCATAAGCAGAAAACCTGGGCTTGTCTAGCCACTAATTACACTTAGATAGATTGCCCTGTCTATCCGGGTCCCAGACTCTACCAGTCTGTGCCCAAAACAACACATATCACATATGTTACCAGTTTGGAGCTTCACAGATACTCTTCCTTGTGTCTGAAGGCACCTTCCATGTCCAGACTTGAGAGATCCACTCCTAATCAGCCGCTCTTCACACAGATTCGCACTGAGACTACTCCTATGTCCGGGGTCCTTCCTGCACCCAGACTGAGATAGCTCAAACTCCTGGAGACTGCTTCCTTGTGCCAGGACACCTCCCTGTGTCCAGGCTAAAGACAGCTCTAACACTCTTGGAGACTGTTTCTTGTGCCAGGACACCTTCCTGTGTCCAGGCTAAACTAGCTCTAACACTCTTGGAGACTGTTTCTTGTGCCAGGACACCTTCCTGTGTCCAGGCTAAACTAGCTCTCAGATTGTGTTTGCAGACACCTACTTCTGGTCTCCTAATTAAGACCTGAGTAGTTTCAGGCTTGTGCTGCAAGTGTGTGCTGAATGTGAGGTGTAGTGACCTTTCTCTACCACTAGGTTTACAAAGCCACACATTTCCCTTATACCTAGGTGAAATGTACACCCCATTCATCACATATTCACTCACTGTCTCACATATCCCCTCCCTCTTCTCCAGACCGGAGGGCTGGTCATCCAGACCGGAGGGCTGGTCAACAATCCAACAGAGACAGTGAACTCTGGACCAGTCATGGCCCTCATCAGCTTTATCCTCACCACTGTCATAGCCAACATCAGTTTTCTCTTCATCTGAAGCATCCGCACTACCCTGTACCTTCCCAGGCCTATACTCTCTGCGGGCCTCGGGTATCCTGCACGGTTTCATCTTGACCTTAGGGCCGGGCTCATTTTCGATATAGTGCCTGGCCAGAGAAGTACGACCCGACACATCAGAACACTTCTGCTGACTCTTCCTCAGAAACTCACGTACCTCCTGTCCCTGGTGCACTGACCATGTGTCACCAACTATCACAGAAGGTATAGGGGGTTTTTCACTTTTCTCCAGTTCCCCACTTTCAGGCTCTTCTGGCAAGACACGCCCAGAAGCCCCACCGTCCGTCCCACACTCTACTTCCTCAGCCACATCTGGCTCACTGTCAGGGCTATACCCTTCATTTTCATTCACATTCTGCTCACTGTCAGTGTTATACAATTCATTTTCATTCACATCCGGCTCACTGTCAGTGTTATACAATTCATTTTCATTCACATCCTGCTCACTGTCAGGGCCATACAATTCATTTTCATTCACATCTTGATCTGGAACCTTAGTTAACATGTCATCCACAACATTAACTGCACCATCTGGTCCCTCAAGTATGTGACTATGTGACAACCCCAGCACTATACTTCTACACAGCTCAGGTACTAGGAGCTGACTCACGACCTCTCCCTGGACTTCAGTGTCCCTATACAATAGGCTATTGTCCATGGCAGCATGAGGAAACCTCTCCTCAGAACCAGGCTCCTGGGAAACCTCATTTAGAACAATCATATTTTCCTGTGCTGTTTTAAGAGTGGGGTCTCGCCACTGCTCACTCTCAAAATTGTCACAGGACACAGGCAAGTCAGGGACACTCGGTTCCCGGGAACCACCATCCTCGTCTCCCAACATCACCTGCAAGGGAATTTCACCATTATCACAGTCATCATTATTATCCACATCATTATCATGACTATGATCAGTATCATCATCACTATCATGATCATCATCATTATCATTATCAGCATCAGCATCAGCATTATCATGGTCGTCATCATTATCATGATCATCATCATCATCATATAAGTTTAACGGCCCACTAGCATTGTGTTCCGCCCCTCGGGACTGCGCACCCTCAATAGGAGCTTCATCACACTGTCCATCAGAAACATTTCTCCCCAGAGATCCTTAGACCGGGGAAAGTCATTACCCAATATGACGGGGTGCACCAGGCTCTTCACTACCCCCACTTCATATGAAACCTCCCTGAGTTTAGGGACCAAGTCCACGGCAGTCTCTGGGTAGACTTTGGTGTCTCCATGGATGCACACCACACTCAGGTGCTTATCAGGGATGAAGTCCCTATCAATCAGGCTGTCACATACGGAAGTCACTGGACTCTCTGAGTCCAAGAGGACCTGTGCTGGGCAGTCATTTACAACCACCGGGGACACCTGTGGTCCAGTCTCTTCGGCTGAGGTGGACACACACACAGGTTCTGCGCAGGGAGAGAGGGACCTGCCAACATCACGGCACATAGGCTCCCCCTCTAGTGAACAGCCGGCAGCAATTTCACGACATCTCCAACACTGTCCATCACAATCACCCTCCCATATGTCCCCTCGGGCCTGAACCCGCTTATCAGCATACCCCATGTCCCCAACAGCTGGAACGCTCTTACCACGAGAGTTCAGCGTCCGGGAACTCTGAAGTGACGACCTCTCAGACGGCTGGTCACGGAGACAGTCTTTGCTGGCGAAGGCCTTCTCCATCAGGCTGACCAGACGATTGGCGTCCTGGTGGTCTCCTTGTCCGACCTCTGGCTGTACCTCAGGAGGACATGCTCGGGTGTAGCGGTTCACTATCACCTCTTCAACCATGCCGACACGACGGCTGACGTCAGGCTCCAACCGCTTCTTTACTGCAAGCAACGCAGGTGCCTTCACACCATTACTCGGGTACGAGGTGCTGAGAGCTGCAATCTGCTCCCTCAGCAATCGGTTAAACTCCTGCTGCAGCTGCCAGCTCTGCTGGGCCTGCTGCATGCTCTGCAGGTATTTCTTAACAAGCTCCTCCATACTGCCGGACTTATCTGTCTCAACCACGGCAGTCTTATGTTGCACATTAACTTGCGCCATTTGTTCAAACAGCGCCTCCATGCTGTCATCCATGCTGTCAGACTTCTCTGTCTTAACAACGGCAGTCTTCACTCAAGACATACACACTCTACAGTCTTTTCCATAGAAAAATTCAGCTCTGCTGTGCAGACACTTTTTTTTTTTTTTTTTCTTTGCAAAGTCTATTAGGGCTCCTGTCTCTTTAAGACTGCTCCAAACAGACGTTTCTGCTGACACACTTTTTTTTCTTTCTCTGCTGCTAAACAGACTTCACCTTTATTGCTGTCTCCAAGCTACTGTGCTGCATGCACACTCCAGCACTAACTGTATCAGCCCCTGCGCTGCCCCAGCATTCTCCGCCAATTGTAAGCTTTCCAGGGGATTTAGCTCTAGGATCGCTGTCTGGGTAGGCAGAATGGCATGAAAACAGTTCATTCAGACAGCAGTTCTGGTGCAAAACTGGCCGCAACCAGCTTTATTAAAGTCCACAGCAAACAGATAAAACAAAGCATAAACAGAAAACCTGGGCTTGTCTAGCCACTAATTACACTTAGATAGATGGCCCTCTCTATCCGGGACCCAGACTCTACCAGTCTGTGCCCAAAACAACACATATCACATATGTTACCAGTTTGGAGCTTCACAGATACTCCTCCTTGTGTCTGAAGGCACCTTCCATGTCCAGACTTGAGAGAGATCCACTCCTAATCAGCCGCTCTTCACACTTATTCGCACTGAGACTACTCCTATGTCCGGGGTCCTTCCTGCACCCAGACTGAGATAGCTCAAACTCCTGGAGACTGCTTCCTTGTGCCAGGACACCTCCCTGTGTCCAGGCTAAAGACAGCTCTAACACTCTTGGAGACTGTTTCTTGTGCCAGGACACCTTCCTGTGTCCAGGCTAAACTAGCTCTAACACTCTTGGAGACTGTTTCTTGTGCCAGGACACCTTCCTGTGTCCAGGCTAAACTAGCTCTCAGATTGTGTTTGCAGACACCTACTTCTGGTCTCCTAATTAAGACCTGAGTAGTTTCAGGCTTGTGCTGCAAGTGTGTGCTGAATGTGAGGTGTAGTGACCTTTCTCTACCACTAGGTTTACAAAGCCACACATTTCCCTTATACCTAGGTGAAATGTACACCCCATTCATCACATATTCACTCACTGTCTCACAATGTATATTTAATAAAATTCTATATTTTACTCCCACTGCCTGGGTGAAGTCTTTTCTTCCATTTCCCCCTGTTCCTTTTGCACTGAGGTGTTTCCGTCTCCTCCGAGCCACAGCAAACACCTCACACGTGTTCCAGAGAAAAAAAAACACCAAAAAAAAAAAAACAGTTTCTCACTGACCCGTCAGCACAACACAGACTCCTGTCTGTCACACTCTTGGCCACAGAGATTTCCGGACACCTCCTCTCTCATAAAGGCATCCACAAGGACAAAAAACAGTCTTTCACTGACCCGTCAGTACAACACAGACTCCTGTCTGTTACACTCTCAGCCAGAGAGACTTTCCGGACATCTCCTCTCTCAGAGGCATCCCACAGAGGAAAAAAAAAACAGTCTTTCACTGACCCATCAGTACAACACAGACTCCTGTCTGTTACACTCTCGGCCAGAGAGATTTTCCGGACATCTCCTCTGAGGTATCCTATCAGCATGCTTTTTCCTCAATTTTCAATGACCCCGGTCAATATAACACAGACTCCTGTCTGTCACCACTGTTTAACAGCTTCTTCAGATACCTCATATCAGAGGCACCACATAAACACAGTTTATTCGTGACCACTGGTCACACTCACGGTTTTCACAGACCGTCCATTCCTCCTCTGGTTCCTGATTCCCAGTCCTGCAACATGTGCTCCTTGGGTCGCTGCCAGCATTCCATCCACCAATTGAAAGGTTTCAACTCACTCGGCTGCTTCAGAGGCAAATCAGTAAACACTTTTCTTATCCAAAAATCATCAGGTTTATTACATCATAAACCTCACAGTCACATGCAATACAAATCTTCAGTACTTCAGCTCCTGTTTGGAGCCTCACTCCTCAGACACAGAGACCTCTCTGTAATGTCCCGCCTGGACACATGGTAGTCTGTTCACACTCACAGACTCCCACACACTCTCTCTTCAGACACAGAGACCTCTCTGTAATGTCCCGCTTGGACACATGGTAGTCTGTCCACCCTGGCAGACTCCCACAACACTCTCCTAGGTGCCAAACAAACTCCATTACATAGGCGTAACCCGCCCACAGGTGAGGTCAGGATCACATGGTTAGGTCACCTGATCATGACCTCATCACAGGTCCTTCAGATACACACAACCACATACAGGTTTTATCCCTGGTATTCAAACACATACCCCTTGGGTGGGTTTGTAGGTGACTGGACCCACCCAGCTCTCCTAGTCACCTGGAAGCCTCCCAATATATAGTACAACTCTCAGCAATAGATCTGCTGAACCAAAACATATCCAGGCTTCCATCACAGGGCCACTCACCTCTGCGATACATAACGTCCATCCATCACATGCCTCCATGCATATCCCGAGGGCCATACACAGTGCCCCCTAGCTGCATCAGGGGTCATTACACCACAATACATATATATATTATTGATTTTATTGTTCTTTTGTTCATTTTAGTTTTGAGTGTGGTGCTCCACTTTCTGACACGATTTTGGTCTCATCCAGCAATATTATCTTTCTGACGTCTTTGCATGTGGATATATACAGATGACTTATCGATAGACCTATCCTACTGATCTTATATTTTGTTATTTTTGTCATTTTTGTTTTATTATCTTATTTTATTTTTATGATATATTATGTGTCATATTGAAGATATAATCTTTAGGATTAAAAGAGGCAGTTAATATGATCTAGGCACTTTGCCAATATATGTATAATTTGTCTCATAACTATCATGTTTTGATTTGATATGATATACCGTATATACTCATGTATAAGCCGACCCGTGTATAAGCCGACCCCTCTAATTTTGCCACAAAAAACTGGGAAAACTTATTGACTCGCGTATAAGCCTAGGGTGAAAAATGATTATGCCCCCATATGATGCTCCACAGATTATGCCCCCATATGCTGCACAGATTATGCCCCTATATGCTCCAGATTATGCCCCCATATGCTCCAGATTATGCCCAATATGCTTCAGAGATTATGCCCCCATATGCTCCAGATTATGCCCCCATATATTCCACAGATTATGCCCCCGTATGATCCACAGATTATGCCCCATATGCTCCAGATTATGCCCCCATATGTTCCACAGATTATGCCCCCATATGCTGCACAGATTATGCCCCTATATGCTCCAGATTATGCCCCCATATGCTCCAGATTATGCCCCCATATATTCCACAGATTATGCCCCCGTATGATCCAGATTATGCCCCCATATATTCCACAGATTATGCCCCCATATGCTGCAGATTATGCCCCATATGTTCCACATCTTATGCCCCCATATGCTCCATATTATGCCCCCATATGTTCCAGATTATGCCCCATATGCTGCTGCAAAAAAAATAAAAAAAATGACATACTCACCTCTCGTCGCTGGGGGCCAGGTGCCAGTGTCACCGCTCGCTCAGGACCCCGGCACCTGAGATATTTACCTGTCCTCTCTGCACCGCAGCGCTGCATCCTCTTCCTGGTCCTCGGCAGTGAATGATCTGGCAGGGGGCGCTGCGCTCACTAATGAAGTCATCGCGCCCTCTGCTGATCATTCACAGCCAGAGGAGTCGGACGAGGACGCAGCACAGCGGTGGAGAGAAGACAGGTAAATATCGCTATACTCACCCCTCCGCCGCGCGTCCCTGCAGCCTCTCCTCTTCTCCCGGCGATCTCTGCAGCGCTTCCTTCCTACAGCGGTCACATGGTACCGCTCATTATAGTCATGAATATGTGCATATTCATGACTATAATGAGCGGTGCCATGTGACCGCTGCAGGAAGGAGCCAGAGATCGTGGGAGAAGCAGGGGGCCTGCAGAGACCGCGGCGGCGGAGAGGTGAGTATAATCTGACACCCCCGCTCCCCCTTCCCCGCCGACCCCCGTATATGACCCGCGTATAAGCCGAGAGGGGGACTTTCAGCCCTAAAAAATGGGCTAAAAATCTCGGCTTATACACGAGTATATACGGTATATTGTTTTTTGCAATATTCGATCAGTTCGTTGTGGGTCATCTTTATTGTATATTTCTGTAATATTATATTTGATATTTATGCTATCGACACAAATGTCAATTTTTCTATACATTATATAATACTTGAGGTCCAATATAATGGTTTTTCAACGTTTATAACGATATGAGCTTTATTTCAACTCGACGGTCTGGGATAATGGAAGTAAATATAATGCTGTTTTGATTTTACTATTTCTATCATATCTTAGCCCACATTCTGTTAGGGTTGTGTTTATATACATTTATATTGTGCTGCATACATTTTTTGCATCTGTTTTTTGTTGTTATTTCTTATTGTTTGTTATGACTAGCTGTATATGTCTCCTGATCCATTGGCCGTTACCCTGCTTTTCTCCATACTCACCTACATTATCGCTATTTTTGTTGGTAAGGATTTGAATACATACAGCGTTGCATATTCTACAATAATATGGCCGCTGTATGTTTTGTATGCATGTCTTATGGATATAGCAGTACTGTGTTGCATTTTCTCCAATAAAATGGCTGCCGTGGACATTACTGCGCATGTCCGCGAGACATACTGTCGGTATGTGAGACTATTGCGCTGGTACTATTGCGCATGCCTTATTTCGTACTTCCGGCCTCCTGTACCCCTGTGCTGCAGGCGTTTGTCTCCATGGGGCCCCATGTGTTTCAGCGCTCTCCGGCCGAGCGGGGGGGGTTCGGTTGTTATGACAACGGCGTTAAAAAATTGCTACATGCTATCTGACTAAGTATGACATGCATTCAGGATTGGGTGATTGTGCAATCAACATGTGTGCGTCCTAATGGATACAGGTGTTACTTCCGGTTCTATGTGTATTTAAACACGGCTGATTCATCTATACCCTTGCCCCCTGAAGAAGGAAGGAAGGAACCATCCGAAACGCGCGTTGGGGTGGCAGGGGCAGCTTGTGTGGTCAAACACTTGTGATTTACTGGTATGTATCTTACATCTATTTACCTCTCTTATGTCCATTTGATGAATTATGTATTATTAACTTACTGTAGTTTATTGCTTGCAAGCATTATGAGGTATTGCTGAGACTACTGGTCCACATGCGTTGACCCCAGCTTTGTTTAGGTATATGTATTTCTGGCACATATGTAGTTTATCCGCTGTGCGTTGATCTTTTATCTATTTGTTATCTAATAAAGTTTTTTCTATTTTTGCTTATATTTGACACTTTGACTGCTTATTGCTTTTTGAGTGTTTCATGGAGTAAAGGATGACCAGAAAAATGCCCACAGTAAAATTGCCCACACAGAAAATTACCCACACATAAAATTGCCCACACAGAAAATTGCCCACATGGAAAATTGGCCACATGGAAAATTGCCAATTGCAGCATCACAAAGTTTCAGATCTATGATATTTGAGGTGCAAATAATGAGCCTCTGACAAATATGAAAATAACACCCTTTAACTAGTGTTGAGCGATAGTGCTCGATATCTAAAAATATCGTATCGAAATTGTATCGCCGATATCACTAAATATCGTCGATATCCGATTTCGATACCGGAAGTCCAATGTAAGTCTATGGGAACAAAATATTGCAACTAAAAAAAACCTTTATTTCCTTGTAAACACTAAATATACACACATAGAATACATATATATATATATATATACATGTCATTGTGACATATATATATACATATATGTATAGTTTATACACTTCTACATAGTAAAATATCCTCTGATTCAATTGCCGGGTAAAGCCGGCTTCTGTGAAAAGACAGAAGCACCCGACATGAAATGACACTTGGTGTACATAGGGTTAACCATGTCTTTTCATGTCGTTTGCAATCTGATTTGCACAAACAATTACATCAGTCTATGTGTGCAAAATTTCACACCTGTAGGGGTTAATTAAAGGTGTAAATTCGTTGTAAAAAAAACTGACTTTTTTGCTACGAATTTACACCTTTAATTAACCCCTACAGGTGTGAAATTTTGCACACTTACACTCATGTAATTGTTTGTGCAAATCAGATATCAAACTACATGAAAAGACATGGTTAACTCTATGTAAACCAAGTGTCATTTCATGTCGGGTTCTGCATTTTCACAAAAGCCGGCAATTGAATTAGCGGCTATTATACTATGTAGAAGTGTATGAACTATAAATATAAATATATATATATATGTGTCACAAATTCAATGACATGTGTATATATATATATATGAGGTGTAAAATTGCTGAAAAAAAATGCGTGGGCTCCCGCCCTATTTTCGCAACCAGACAGACAAAGCCAGTGAGTGGGGGCAGATAATAATAGCCCAGAGAGGGACCATTATTTTTGGCTCCCCCCGGCTACTAACATCTGCCCCCAGACACCCCAGAAAGGGCAAATCTCTAATTAGATTTGCCCTTTCTGGCACTTTGCCCGTCTATTCCCATTGACCTGTGGCGAATGGGTTAATAAGGGGTTAAAATGACCTTGCAATTGAAAGGTCACTTTAAGCCAGGTTAATAATTGAGAGCTGTCAATCAGACAACTATCAATTATTAATCCTATTGTATGAAAGAAAAATCAAACACACACACTTTAATAAAAAAGAAGTTTAATGAAATAATCACACAGTTTTTGACCATATTTTATTTACCTGCTAAAACCATTTCCTGTAATAAAAATAAAATAATAAAGCAAAATTATTCTTACCAATCCGATGTACAGTCAGGTCCCACGGTGTAATCCTTCAGAAAGGGTTAATGTTTACTGCAGGGACCGCAGCTAATGCTGCAGCCTCACAGTAATCCCCAAATGAATGAGTTCCTCTCCTGGCTGACAGGAGAGGAAGTGGAAAGCTTAATTGATTGCTTTCCACTTTCACTTCAGGGCAGCCAGGGACACAATCAGTGACGTCAGAGGGAACTGGTTAACAAAAATAGGGGATCCCCTCGAAAAAAAATTGCCTGGGGTCCCCCCTATTTTTGTTAACCAGCCAGATGAAGCAGACCGCTGAGGCCTGGATTTTCAGGCTGTTAAGGAGCCAAGATCCATGGACCTTGCCAGCCTGATAATACCAGGCCACAGCAGTCTGCATATCTTGGCTGATTAACAAAAATAGGGGATCCCCTCGAAAAAAAATTGGCGTGGGGTCCCCCCTATTTTTGTTAACCAGCCAGATGAAGCAGACCGCTGAGGCCTGGTTTTTCAGGCTGGTAAGGATCCAATATCCATGGACCTTGCAAGCCTGATAATACCAGGCCACAGCAGTCTGCTTAGCTTGGCTGGTTAACAATAATAGGGGATCCCTCCGAAAAAAAAAAACGGCGTAGGGGTCCCCTATTTTTGTTAACCAGCCAAGTAAAATGCAGACTGCTGCGGCCTGGTATTAAAAGACTGTCAAGGCCCATGGATTTTGGCCCTCAACAGCCTGATAATACCAGGCTACAGCAGCCCCACATTTGGCGCATCAAAAGATGTGCCAATTGTGGCACTTTACCCGGCTCTTCCCACTTGCCCTGTAGCGGTGGCAAGCGGGGTAATAAGGGGTTAATGTCACCGTTGATTGCACGGTGACAATAAGCCCGGTTAATAATGGAGAGGCGTCAATAAGACACAGATCCATTATTAATCCCAAAGTTATTAAATGCATAAAAAAAAGACAAAGCAAGAAAAAAGTCTTTTAATGAAATAAAAGAGACAACACAGTTTTCATTTCTTTTATTGTACTCTCATTCCTGCGACGCCATCGATCTCCTGTAAAAAAAGAAAAAAAACAAACCCAACAGTATACCACCTGTCCGACGCAGTCCATAGTAACGACAGTCCCACGACGATCCAGCTCTGCTACATCGCAATGACAGGCAGAGCCTGTCATCGCGACGCAGCACAGCTGATTACCTGCTTCCCCGGCGGTGACGTCATCGGACTGACTGCTTTACGGCCGGGATTACCCAGCAGTCACTGCAGTTATCGTGAGAAACTGCATGTGACCGCCGGGGAGAAGAGGATGGCGGCCATGAAGCAGTCCAGGACGTGACCGCCGGAGATCTTCTGCCAGGTAAGTGCCGCTGACTCCTGACAGACCCGACCGACGGACACTGACAGTGACAGACCCGACCGACGGACACAGACAGTGACAGTGACAAATCCGATTCCGGTATTCGATAAGACGAAAATATCGAAACGAATTATCGAAAGGCCGATAGAGCTAATATCGGCCGATAGCCGATATTTGCATTATCGTATCGCTCAACACTACCTTCAACATCAGCAAGTGGAAAGACAATCCTTACTGCAGTCATACAAGCCTTCTCAAAATCCACTAAAACCTTTTGAGGTGCCAGATTTGGAATCAATAGCTTCATTATTTCAAACATTCTCTTATATGTGTTCATGTCCTTTCTTTGTAGTAAAATGTACAAACATGGTGGATATGAGTTACCCACCTTGGCATGCCAAGTGTACAGTTGGTAAAACATATTGGGCACTTAATCAAACTGCCATTTCCATGGATAGTATCTTTGTTCAGTTCAAGCATAAGATCTCTATCTCCTAAAACTAGAATTCTGTATCGATCATCCTTTCCTAAGTCATGAAGTATTAATTGACTATACTTTTCCGGAATGCAAAAATGTATAGTTTTTGGGTTAGGCAAATTACCATCTGTTCTATGATAGACCAGGCTTCTTGCAAGAGATAATTGTCTTGTCATATGGGCCAATACATCATTACTCAACACAGACAACACCTTTTTCATCACGTTGCGAGGAGTAGCATTTACTGCTCTCATGTCTTCTCTCATTTTGCTTCTGGCAATGTTTGCTTCTGCTTTTTGAGGGCAGGAGTCATGACAATGTTCTATTGGTTCTTGAACTACATTGCCATCTTTTGTTTTGAGAATTGAATGGTACTTTGAAGAGCGATGCAGTCGGCATCTCCAAGTTACCACTGCGTTGATAGTACGTAATGCAAGATATTCAAACCCCAAGTAAATCATAACTTTGTTGTTCCTCTGGCTTCTTGAAAACTCCATTGTTTGCACTACAAGAAGAAATAGAATACTTGAGCTGAACTCAAAATACACTTTTATTGAAAAGAAATAAGGAATGGCTTGATTGCCAATTTGAAACAATGGGGGTGGGGGAACACTGGAAGGCCCATTTGAAATAATGTCAACAAGGAAAGCCAATGGACTTTCATGGGCTCAATTGAAATATAAAACAGCACAATTGAAATAAAATACAGTACAACACAGGCAGCAAAAAAAAATGCAGAATGGATTTCAACAAAGGTATGTGGGCCCAGTTTATTTCTCCAGGTTCTACAGGTTTGGTTCATGCATACCTAGTCCCAGAGGACAGATTCTGTTCTTACGAGTTGTCATTCCACTGTGCCGTAAGAGGAAGGACAAGATCGGGAGTACCATTCTCACATTGGTTCCTTAACCACTGGGACTGTCACCAATGTTGCAGGGGGGAAGATTTTCTGACAAGGAACGACCCTTGCATGTGACTGCGGCAGGCAGGGCCGCTTTAAAAAGCGCTGCGCATGGGAACTGGGGCAGAGTCCAGGCGGGAAAGCTAAGTGGACAGTCAGGTGCCGTGTCGGTTGTGAGAGCAGAGTACCCCCTGAACACAGGGCGACTTGACTCATCTCCTGCGTATCGTTCCACTGCAGAAGGACTAGCGACTGACTGTTCCCCGCTATCCTACGTGCTGGGAGGTTGCTCAGATTGAACAACAGAGACTGTAATGTTTGTGCGGGGCAGTAATCAACAAGTGACTAGGCCAGAGCCTGTTAATCAAGTACCCATATACACCGCGGAGCGAAGCCTCGCTCCGATGGTTCTCTGTACTGAACTTAGCACAGTGTTTGACATTCGGGAGTGTGGAAGCTCCCCTCATTCATCAAAGGCTCTCCCTCTGCCCCGTGGATTGGAACCTCCTTCCCTACGGAAACCTTCAATATGTCACGTGCCATTGTTGTCGGTGCCACTGTTGGAGAACCGAGACGCTGCAATCAAGATGACTACAGACTGATAAGTTTTTCTGCCTTTAACTTATTGAACTATTGTTCGCCCCTGTCCTATCCCTACTGAGCTCCTAGTTCTACCCAAATCCCTATCTCACCCCAGTCTCCCGTCACTCCTTGTGCGGAGTATACTTGTTGTTAATAAATCTGTTAACTCTTGATCTGTCTCCTACCATGACGACATCCCGCGTTCCTGTGATTACTTCAGTGCTAAAAATAATTCCATTCTCAGTGTGGTGTGCATCGGCCTAGAGACCCTTATTCAAATCCATTCTGTATTTTCTTTCATCCAATGCCTGCCTACACCTGCAGTATATGGGTATTATACATAACTACGTAGTATCTGTTCACTCTTACTCTTGATAGTCCTAAGTGGACAGGAAAGGAAGTGCAGACATCAGATTCACTGCCACTGAAATCAATGGGAGAGTGGCGCTGCTATAGCACTTCCACCTCCTCTGTTGATCAGTGACATCACTATGGAGACACACCGGTCAGTGGGTGCTCTTGTCCGCTGGCCTGACTGTCTTTCAAAAGCCTGCAAGAACCAAGGCTCATCTCACTGAACGCCCGCACTCGATACCCGTGGGTAGAACACCACTCAGACAATACAGGGTGAGGGGAACACACATTGGTAAGACTATTGGTTAGCCAGCAGAAAAAAACACAGGGGTGTAACGACTGTGGCTGTAGGGATCAAGGCCACGACCAGGCATGGGGTAGAGGTGCCTGCTTCTGCTGGATCTGCGTCCTCACTGAAGACGCAGATCCAGATGACATGCATCATGTTGCAGAGACCTGTCGGGTCCCTGCACTGCGATATGTCCTGCCGGCGCAGTGGCTGTGAGGTGCAGCCACAGGGAGTGGCGCATGACAATGGCACACACTCCAATGTCAGCTGCCTGGCTGTGCAGTGGCTACAAAAGACACTGGGTGATGTGGGAGCAGAGGAAAAGTGAGTAGAATGTTTTTGTTTTTAATTATGCATTAGGGGCAGAACGGGGACACATACACTAGGATTGGGGACCATGTAAACCAGGATTGGGACATATATACCAGGAAGGGGGCTTATATACCAGGATGGAGACCATGTGGACAAACACACCAGGATGGAGACCATATATACCAGCATAGGGACATATATACCAGGATGCGAACATATTCAACAGGATGATGGGCATATATACCAGGATGGGGGACATTACTACATAATGAAGGAGGAGGGAGGAAATTCATAAGTCTTTATAGAATTTATAACACAACAGGGGCCCATACATCTGACCAATGTGTGTGTGTGTGTGGGGGGAGGTCCAAATTTCGCACTGGGGTCCATCGGACTCCAGTTACACTACTGCAAAAACATGTACATTCTCAACAAGAACACAAGGTGGTATAAGTGACAGAATCTCACCTTTCGGCTGTGCCTTCTGGGCTTCCAGGAACAACTATCTCTGCCAACAGCACCCTGCTTTTGGTGGGCTCCCACTGAGATGATAATGTATTAGATGTGACCTGCAGTCCCATGTAACTCCACAGATAATACAGTGATACTTTTGTGAGTACTGATAGCAGTGATGGCTCCTATGGATCACACTGCTTCTGGTTCTGCATGTGCTGCTGTTTTGGGCTGGTGGGAGGACTAAGGCAGGATCAGTGAGAGATGAGAGCAGATTATATCTATCTGTTGCTGATAATGACAGACTGCTATAAACTACAGATCTTCATCATTTTTGCAGTTTTGCACTAGGTCAACTGTAAATCACAAGTTGATCACATATGTGAACATCCTCACCTTCCACCTCAAATATCATAGATCTGAAACTGTGATGCTGAAATTGGCAATTTTCTGTGTGGGCAATTTTCCATTTGGGCAATTTTCCATGTGGGCATTTCCGTGTGGGCAATTTTCCGTGTGGGCAATTTTCCATGTGGGCAATTTCTGTGGGCATTTTTCAGGGAACCCAATATCAACATTATTACCCCACTTGACACCACCACAGGACAAATGGGAAGAGCGAGGCCTCCATTTGTGGGGCAGCTGAGGGCTGATGTTGGTATCTTGTGAGGGGAAAGATCTCTGGCATAAAGTTCAAAGTTTGAAAATTGCAAAATTTTCAACTTTTCGGTCAAATTATTAATATTTTCATAAATACATGCAAATCATATCGGCCTAAATTAAACACCAACATGAAGTGCAATGTGTCACAAAAAAACATTCTCGGAATCACTGGGACATGATGAAGCGTTCCAGAGTTATTACCTTATGAAGTGACAGTGATCACATTTGGAAAATTAGACTCAGTCATTAACATACAAAGTGGCTCGGTGCTTAACCGGTTAAAAAATTGTATTGAAAAAAAAAGCATTACAACAAAAGATGCAAATGTGCGATAATTGAGAAGTTACTTTTGTGTTGGATACAGTTTTTACTCATAGAAATAAACCTGTCCACTATCCATTTGTAGTGGCAATCCCTGGCCTTCTACAGGGGTTAACACCAACAGAATAAGGTCCCTGTGCAAGAACAAGATGAGAGCCCTTTTCAGACCAATTGCCTATTATAATGTACAATTCCACTTGATTTGGAGATACTATTGACCTAATTACTTTTTTGGCCATTGTGCGACTGCACAGGTTGCACCAATTGTATGTCTGCTTCTACCTGTCTATATAATGGCAGTACTCTCTTCCAGGTGCGCTAATCTTCCCCACCAGGGAAAAGCTACACTAACAGATATACAAGATAAAGCCTCTTTTCTGCTTCTCTGTGGCCCATACTATGGCTCAGCCTTAAAGGCTTTATGCACAGGCTGATTGATGAGCATGGTAGCAGACACAGGATAGGCATAGAGTGCGCATGAAAGGATTGGTCAGGAAGGGGTTAATTGATGTTTAGTTAGAGGAAATGAAGGCCTGCATAGGTGGAGAATGCAGTCTATGGGTCGGGTAATAGTGCAAAATATGTGTTTCACGGATGATGTTATAGTTCCTAGTGGAACAGTGGAAAGCAAAAGTGTGTCCAGCTTGCCCTTATTCCTTGGAAAAAAAATATATATATTATATACATAACACTAATTATGATCACCTGTGCACACCGGCCCTATGTTTAATAAACAATTCTTTTGGTTAATTTGCAAACTGATACAGATTTGTTCGTTATTATTGACAGTATATCACTATATGTATTTTTCTCATGTTTTCAGTTGTGTTTTTTATTGCTGTGTTTTTTTTCAATATATAAATTGCACTTTATTGACTGAACATCCTGTGATGTCATTCTAAATGAACACACCTATATATATGTGTCTGCTGCACTCTATGAACTGCTTGACAAATATATATATTTTTATTATGTGAAAATTTGTTCTAGGTTTTGAGGAATGTAACTTGGGTACAGGAAGGAGCTTCATTACGTTGTATGTATTGCATTGTGCATTGTATGTATTGTTTCCATTACATAATGCTTCACTTACTAAGTTGACCAGTTGCGGTTGGATAGGTGATGGGTGATGTTTTGGGGCTATGTAAGCAGGAGCCATTGTATACCATTGAACTGGTTGGTGGTTTTATCGGGTAGTGGTGGAAAATTGTCTTGCATTTATCTGTGAAACTGGTCAGTATAGTAGAAATGTACTCCTGATTTTTCAGATTTGGCATTTGATGACGGAGCTATCATTGCCAAGAATCTGACTACAGGGTAGTTTATACTTTTCTTTTTAATAATTCTTATATTCACCATGTTGAATCAATCATCATTCAATAAACCTATGATCAGACAGCCTTACAACTAAGAAGCTGTGTGTGGCATAGTGTTATTATTATAGGAAGGTGACCAGGTGGGTTTTTATTAACTCTTTACATATCAGCCCTATAATTTCTTTGCATCCTCCATCATTGTGACACTTTATGTAATCATCCAATGTCCTTTCCTGCATCCTATGCTTGTCATCACTGATCTTGTCATAGATAGATGATGTCACAATGACTTAGAACTTTCAGCTCTATTTTCCAATCACTGTGCAATTGATGTGATTCTGGTGAAGCATGAAGATGTGAAGAGGTGACACAGGACAGGTAATTACTATAATTAATTACAATTATCAGAATACATGCTAATTCTAGACCAACAAATTAAACTAATGTAATTAGGGGCTTATATCCCCAAATACAAAAGGGCCTTGGGCCGGATTGCGTCCAAATATCATCATTAATTTTCTAGCATAGAATAGGTGATAACTTCCTGATCGGTGGCGATTCAGCCATCGAGGACCCTCACCATTCTGAAGAAGGCATTTGTGGAGGTGCAGCATAATAACCTTTGCTCCATTCATTCGCTATGGAACTGCCTGAGATATCGCTGTATTCAGCCCCATAGAGAATGAATGAGTCTGCCCGGGGCGGACTATTTGTTGTAGACACATGTCATACATGGCTTTATTCTGTGTGTTTCACCAATTCACACTTTAGAATATATCAAAGTTAAAGACTCTCATTACTTGACTGTGTCTGGGTTCCCTTATCTCCTCTAACACCTCCTGCTCTTCCCGGAATTATGGTGCTTACACAAGGCCCCATTACAACCAGTCACATATTTTGCCAGCGTCTGTAATATTGAAGCTAAAATCTGATTGTTTGCTTTGATGAGCAATATTTCTGCAAAAATACTGCCAGACCTTACTATGGAAGGAGCAAATTTAGCTTTTTGTAAAATATTTTTAAAAATTGATAATTTTGTTTTATTTTATAAAAATGTGCTTTTAAATCAAATACATGTTACTCTCTGCAAACTGAAATGTAGAGACGTACAGAGCATTTGTAAATTGCTGGTAAGGAAGCAGCAGGCTGTGTGCGTCCACAGGACAGCATGGTCCCCAGGTTCCAATGCAGATTCTCTTCTTTTATGATGTCATAAAGGCTTAACATCATAACGTTAGAACTCTGGTGCTGTGCAGTCACAGGTCAGGACGCTTGTCATCACAGGGGCGCACACAAACAGCAGGGAGAAAGAGGACTAGATGACACAGGAGAGGTGAGGAAATCCTAATTATTGAGCAGAAAAGATTTTAGTTCAGGTCTCCATGTTCTGTAAAATCTTTCTATTATAGATCTTCTGTATACAGTAAGATGGAAGAGGGGGTCATTGGTCATATTTCTTATATGTAATCCCTAACTACTAGACTGGGCTTTAGTAGCAGATAAGGCGGGACATTTGTCTGTTACATATTAGCCTTCATATGGATAATGACATATAGAACATTTAGCACAACAAAAACACCATTAATGAGAAAAAAGTGTTGGTGAATATCAAGTAATTATTTTCCCTGTATGTGGGCATAATTTTTGCAGAATGGGACAAAGTTTACATTGGCATAATATGATGTTATATGAAGCCGCACAGGCAGGAGTAACTAACTTGTGTGGAGATTCATGATGGCTGAGGTCTTCCAATATAAAGTGGTACTTGGCATGTCAACTTCAGTATTGTAAACTTGGATAGTTATAAAGAGTTTTTGGGATTAATATGCTGAGGAAAATACACTTATCTTTTATCAATGTTGGAATCTAATATTCCCAACATGAATGGGCTGAAATTGTAACCAATATGCTCCTTGGTGAGAACTGTACATGCTGGATGTGGCCAAAAAGATTACTAGGGAAAAGGGTATCGTACCCTTTACTCCAATATGGCATAATTCCCTTTCACTGGAGTTAATGACATTGGGAGAATTTAAAACCTGGAGAAATAAGGGGATTGCCTATATGATTGAAATTATAAAACAGGGAAAAATGATTCCTTTTTCAGATTTACTTTTAAATTCAACCTAACGGATGAGGAATGGTATTCTTCCAGCATGGATATGACGTATCACATTAGGTTTTAGAAAGCTGGGACAGTTTTAAAAAACATTAATAAACTATGGGCTTCCATCTAACTGTAATTGGAAAGTTGTGTATAAAAGATGTGAAACGTTTATATATAAACCACCTACAGTACAGACCAAAAGTTTGGACACACCTTCTCATTCAAAGATTTTTCTGTATTTTCATGACTAGGAAAATTGTAGAATCACACTGAAGGCATCAAAACTATGAAGTAACACATGTGGAATTATACATTACACTTTACAAAAAAGTGTGAAACAACTGAAAATATGTCTTATATTCTAGGTTCTTCAAAGTAGCCACCTTTTGCTTTGATTACTGCTTTGCACGCAGAAAAGGTGAACGGATGGATTCTACATGCCTGGTTCCCACCGTGAAGCATGGAGGAGGTGGTGTGATGGTGTGGGGGTGCTTTGCTGGTGACACTGTTGGGGATTTATTCAAAATTGAAGGCATAGTGAACCAGCATGGCTACCACAGCATCTTGCAGCAGCATGCTATTCCATCTGGTTTGCGTTTAGTTGGACCATCATTTATTTTCAACAGGACAATGACCCCAAACACACCTCCAGGCTGTGTAAGGGCTATTTGACCAAGAAAGAGAGTGATGGAGTGCTACCCCAGATGACCTGGCCTCCACAGTCACCAGACCTGAACCCAATCGAGATGGTTTGGGGTGAGCTGGACCGCTCACCGTTTCAATTTTGAATAAATCCCCAACAGTGTCACCAGCAAAGCACCCCCACACCATCACACCACCTCCTCCATGATTCACGGTGGGAACTAGGCATGTAGAGTCCAGCCATTCACCTTTTCTGCGTGCAAAGCAGTAATCAAAGCAAAAGGTGGCTACTTTGAAGAACCTAGACTATAAGACATATTTTCAGTTGTTTCACACTTTTTTGTAAAGTGTAATGTATAATTCCACATGTGTTAATTCATAGTTTTGATGCCTTCAGTGTGATTCTACAATTTTCATAGTCATGAAAATGCAGAAAAATCTTTGAATGAGAAGGTGTGTCCAAACTTTTGGTCTGTACTGTAGGTGAGACACAATTTAATTTCATTGATAGGTTGAATACATCCCCTCCCATTCTAAAAAATTATGGGCTTGAAAAATAACTTATGTTCTCTAAAATACTTAAAGGAAAATTATAGCTCAGATCACATGATGGGGTATTGTGAATAATTAAAAGTCTACTGGATCAAGCTTTCTGCCATTATTGAAATAAGATTATAAATAGGATTCTCCCATTACACATTAGTTGAGCTTAAGGACTTTTCTAATATTGAGGAAACAAGTTAACTAAACAGAATATGTTTATAAAATGACATTTATTGTAAGATTAGTAATAGCACTTTAATAGATGTCTGAATCTGGTCCGTTATTATGTGATTGGATTAACTTGATTAACAGGATAGTGTTACCTAACCAATTGTATACAAAAATAATCAAAGCAGAAATAAATTGGACTAAGCAATGGGACTTTTGGAGAGTAAAGGAGAAAAAAAACAACATAATATGACACCTCTTTTTCTTTTATTAATTTTTAGCTTTTACATTTTACTCATTCCCTCCTCATTTATAGACGAGGGTAGGGGGTTAAATGTTGCATGGGGAGATTAACTATGAGAAAAGTATTAAAAATGTCAAATAACAGTAAAATACGAAAATAGAACAATGATCATATTTTTATTTGATTAAATAAAATGTTACATAAATATCTGCTACTGTATTGTAGCAAGAGTAACAAATTAGTCCTCTATTGATTTGTTCTTTCATTTTATTGCATACGAAAAAAAATATTAACACACTAATGACTGCTACAGGAGACTGAGATGGCGGAAAAGGACAATTTTTCTTGTCGACCTGAAGAAGAGAATCAGAAAAATCACAAGACAAGTAAACAAATTTATAATTAATTAGAAATAATTGTAGGTCTAGGCATATATTCTAGATCTGTGGAGGTGTAATAAAACCTTACTGACACAAGAGATATCTTGTTTGTGACCTTCCACATTTACAGTAGAATGTAGACTGAAAGACCACAACTTTTACACTACTGTAGTCTGTGGACTTAAAAACAACATTTACACTAGACTGTGAACCAACAGAACAAAGAATTTAAGGGTATGCCACACTAAGCGAGATCGCTAGCGAGATCGCTAACAAGATCGCTACTGCATCACCATTTATGACGCAGTAGCGATCTCATTAGCGACTTAGCTGTGTGTGACATGTAGCAGCAATGTGGCCCCTGCTGTGATGTCGCTGATCGCTTATGAACGTTCTGAGCCGTCTTTTGGTCGTTGGTGTCCCGCTGGTGAGCCTGAATCGCTGAGTGTGACACCCTTTATGAACGACTTCACCAGCGTCGCAGGTGGGATAGGTTTCCCAACGACCGCAGAGGTTTTTATACAGATCGCTGATGAGTTGTGTTTGGAATCTAACTAGCGATCACATAGCGATCGCACTAGCAATCTCGCCAGGTCGTGTCGTTGTCGTGATCGCTGGTGCGATCACTAAGTGTGGCAGTGCCTTTACACTAGACTGTGGAGTGATTGACCGCAGCATTTATAGTGGACTGTGGACTGACTGACGACAGCATTTACACTAGACAGTGGACTGACTGGCCTCATTTAATGTAGAATGTGCACTGAAGGACAAACACCTTTACAGTAGTCTATGCGCTGACTGATGCAAGTGTTTACAGCACTCTAAGGATTGACTGAACACAGCAGTAATGCTAGGTGTGAAACTCCTGACCACATTTCCACTAGACCTGAAGACTATTTATGTATGGGCTGAGTGACTACAGTATTTATACTACAGGTCCTTCTCAAAAAATTAGCATATAGTGCTAAATTTCATTATTTTCCATAATGTAATGATTACAATTAAACTTTCATATATTTCAGATTCATTACACACCAACTGAAATTTGTCAGGTCTTTTATTGTTTTAATACTGATGATTTTGGCATACAACTCCTGATAACCCAAAAAACCTGTCTCAAAAATTAGCATATCAAGAAAAGGTTCTCTAAATGACCTATTACCCTAATCTTCTGAATCAACTAATTAACTCTAAACACATGCAAAAGATTCCTGAGGCTTTTAAAAACTCCCTGCCTGGTTCATTACTCAAAACCCCCATCATGGGTAAGACTAGCGACCTTACTGATGTCAAGAAGGCCATCATTGACACCCTCAAGCAAGAGGGTAAGACCCAGAAAGAAATTTCTCAACAAATAGGCTGTTCCCAGAGTGCTGTATCAAGGCACCTCAATGGGAAGTCTGTTGGAAGGAAACAATGTGGCAGAAAACGCTGTACAACGAGAAGAGGTGACCGGACCCTGAGGAAGATTGTGGAGAAGGACCGATTCCAGACCTTGGGGGACCTGAGGAAGCAGTGGACTGAGTCTGGTGTAGAAACATCCAGAGCCACCGTGCACAGGCGTGTGCAGGAAATGGGCTACAGGTGCCGCATTCCCCAGGTAAAGCCACTTTTGAACCATAAACAGCGGCAGAAGCGCCTGACCTGGGCTACAGAGAAGCAGCACTGGACTGTTGCTAAGTGGTCCCAAGTACTTTTTTCTGATGAAAGCAAATTTTGCATGTCATTCGGAAATCAAGGTGCCAGAGTCTGGAGGAAGACTGGGGAGAAGGAAATGCCAAAATGCCTGAAGTCCAGTGTCAAGTACCCACAGTCAGTGATGGTGTGGGGTGCCATGTCAGCTGCTGGTGTTGGTCCACTGTGTTTCATCAATGGCAGGCTTCCATCGGCTGAAATGCTTTATGGAATGAAGATTTCATTTTTCAGCACGACCTGGCACCTGCTCACAGTGCCAAAACCACTGTAAATGGTTAACTGACCATGGTATTACTGTGCTCAATTGGCCTGCCAACTCTCCTGACCTGAACCCCATAGAGAATCTGTGGGATATTGTGAAGAGAAGTTGAGAGACGCAAGACCCAACACTCTGGATGAGCTTAAGGCCGCTATCGAGCATCCTGGGCCTCCATAACACCTCAGCAGTGTCACAGGTGATTGCCTCCATGCCATGCCGCATTGAAGCAGCCCATTTCTGCAAAAGGATTCCCGACCAAGTATTGAGTGCATAACTGAACTTTATTATTTCATGTTTTTTTTGTTTGTTTTTGAAAAACACTTTTATTTTATTGGACGGTTGAAATATGTTAATTTTTTGAGACAGGTTTTTGTGTATCAGAGTTGTATGCCAAAATCATCAGTATTAAAACAAAAAAGACCTGACAAATTTCAGTTGGTGTGTAATGAATCTAAAATATATGAAAGTTTAATTGTAATCATTACATTATGGAAAATAATGAAATTTAGCACTTATGCTAATTTTTTGAGAAGGACCTGTAGACTGTGGACTGACTGACCACATAAGTTATACTAGACTGTGGACTGACTGACCACATAAGTTATACTAGACTGTGGACTGACTGACCACATAATTTACAATAGACTGTGGAATGACTGGCCACATTTAAAGTAGCCTTGGAGTGACGGACCAAAACTTTTACACTAGTCTGTGTGAATGATCAAAGCATTTACATTAGTCTGAAGACTGACTAACCACAGCATTTACACTAGCTTTGGATTGTCTGACTACATTTCCAGTAGACTGTAGTCTGAATATAACATTTACAGAATACTCTCTTAAACATCATTCCCATATATAAACAGAATACGAAGGTATAGGTATATTAAAATCAAATTTATTAAACAGTTAAAACCATATAAATCCAAGAAACAAGGAGTCCTCATGTGGGAAAGACCCAGAAAAATACAAAAAGCCAGTAAATATTATGATATGTAGCAATTACAAAAACTGATGTATATAACTGTCAATTTTATATCTTCTGAGATATCTGAATGCTCTAGGCAAAAAACATACAATGCATAGTGCTAAACTGCCATAGAGTAGACCATATCTATTCACAATGACATCAAAAATACATATACGTTGAATCAATCTGAATGAGCAGCATGATATATAAAGTGCATAGTGCAGCAGCTGTAAAGTTATATAACATCCATTAGCATAAACTGTGTATACATCATACAGCAATAATAACTTCTATTATGTATATCATTCTAGACTAACAACATACCATAAATGCTGAAAGTGACCAATGCAGGATCTATTAACCCACTAGTTTATATACAAAATGTATCACATAGCAGAGCGTGCTAAACAATATAGTCTCAAATGCATATCCATAACTTATATGTAGTAATGCTACAACATGACCATTAAATACTTACAATAGTTTATCTATCCTGGCATTCAGTATGATCCGGGTGTACCCCAACAGCGCTGTTTAGCCCGACTGGCTTCCTCAAATAGGGGCATATGCCCCTATTTGAGGAAGCCGGTCAGGATAGATAAACTGTGCCAGGATAAACTATTGTAAGTATTTAATGGTCATGTTGTAGCATTACTACATATGCGTTTTTAACATACACAGTAAACTATTGAATGACTGACTACAGCTTTAACCCCTTAACCCCCAAGGGTGGTTTGCACGTTAATGACCGGGCCAATTTTTACAATTCTGACCACTGTCTCTTTATGTGGTTATAACACTGGAACGCTTCAACGGATCTTGGCGATTCTGAGATTGTTTTCTCGTGACATATTGTACTTCACGTTAGTGGTAAAATTTCTTCCATATAACTTGCGTTTATTTTGGAAAAAACGCAAATATGGTGAAAATTTTGAAAATTTAGCAATTTTCAAACTTTGAATTTTTATTCCCTTAAAACAGAGAAATATGTCACACAAAATAGTTAAGAAATAACATTTCCCACATGTCTACTTTACATCAGCACAATTTTGGAACCAAATTTTTTTTTGTTAGGAAATTATAAGGGTTAAAAGTTGACCAGCGATTTCTCATTTTTACGACAAAATTTACAAAGCCATTTTTTTTAGGGACCACCTCATATTTGAAGTCAATTTGAGGGGTCTATATAGCAGAAAATACCCAAAAGTGACACCATTCTAAAAACTGCACCCCTCAAGGTACTCAAAACCACATTCAAGAAGTTTATTAACCCTTCAGGTGCTTCACAGGAGCTGAAGCAACGTGGAAGGAAAAAATGAATATTTAACTTTTTAGCCACAAAAATGATCTATTACAAACTTTTTTTTTATTTTCACAAGGGTGAAAGGAGAAAATGGACAGATAAAGTTGTTGTGCAATTTCTCCTGAGTACGCCAATAGCCAATATGTGGAGGAAAACCACTGTTTGGGCACACGGCAGAGCTCGTAAGGGAAGGAGCGCCGTTTGACTTTTTGAAACTAAAATTGGCTGGAATTGAGATTGGACGCCATGTCGTGTTTGGAGAGACCCTGATGTGCTTAAACAGTGGAAACCCCCCACAAGTGACACCATTTTGGAAACTAGACACCCTAAGGAACTTATCTAGATCTGTTGTGAGCACTTTGAACCCCCAAGTGTTTCACAAAAGTTTATAATGCCTGGGTCTGAAAAAGAAAAAAAACAATTTTCCACAAAAATGATTTTTTAGTCCCAAATTTTTGATTTTTCCCAAGGAAATTGGACCCCAAAAGTTGTTGTCCAATTTGTCCTGAGTACGTTGATACCCCATATGTGGGGGGGGAACTGTTTGGGCGCACGACAGGGCTTGGAAAGGAAGTAGTAACGTTTTGGAATGCAGACCTTAATGGGGGTCATGTTCCGTTTGCAGTGCCCCAGATGTGCCTAAACAGTGGAAACCCCCCACACATGACCCCATTTTGGAAACTAGACCCCCTAAGGAGCTTATCTAGATCTTTGGTGAGCACTTTGAACCCCCAAGTGCTTCACACAAGTTTATAATGCCCGAGCATGAAAATAAAAAATCCTATTTTTTTCCCACAAAAATTATCTTTTAGTCACTAATTTTTTATTTTCCCAAGAGTAACAGGAGAAATTGGACCACAAAAGTTGATGTCCAATTTGTCCTGAGTACGCTGATACCCCATATGTGGGGGGGAACCACTGTTTGGGCGCACAGCAGAGCTTGGAATGGAAGGAGCACCATTTGACTTTTTCCAAACAAAATTGGCTGGAATTGAGATTGGACGCCATGTTGCATTTGGAGAGCCGCTGATGTGCCTAAACAGTGGAAACCCCCCACAAGTGACCCCATTTGGGAAACTAGACCCCCTAAGGAACTTATCTAGATCTTTGGTGAGCAATTTGAACCCCAAAGTGCTTCACACAAGTTTATAACGTAGAGCCGTAAAATTAAAAAATCATATTTTTTCCACAAAAATGATCTTTTCACCCCAATTTTTATTTTCCCAAGGGTAACAAGACTCCAAAAGTTATTGTGCAATTTGTCCTGAGTACGCTGATACCCCATATGTGGGGGTAAACTACTGTTTAGGTGCATGGCAGAGTTTGGAAGGGAAGGAGCGCCGTTCTACTTTTTCAACACAGAATTGGCTGGATGCCATGTCGTGTTTGGAGAGCTCCTGATCTGCCTAAACAGTGGAAACCCCAACAAATGACACCATTTTGGAAACTAGACCCCTCAAGGAACTTATCTAGATGTGTGGTGAGCACTTTGAATCCCGAAGTGCTTCACAGAAGTTTATAACGTACAGCTGTAAAATAAAAATCTTTTTTTTTTTTTACAAAAATGATTTTTTTGCCCCCAATATTTTATTTTCACAAGGGTAACAGGAGAAATTGGACCCCAAAAGTTGTTGTCCAATTTGTCCTGAGTACGCTGATACCCAATATGTGGGAGTAAACTACTGTATGGGTGCACGTCGGGGATCGGAAGGGAAGTAGTGACGTTTTGGATTGCAGACTTTGATGGAATGGTCTGGGGGCGTCATGTCGCATTTGGAGAGCCCCTGATGCGCCTAAACAGTGGAAACCCCCCACAATTGACCCCATTTTGGAAAATAGACCCCACAAGGAGCTTATCTAGATGTGTGGTGAGCACTTTGAACCCCGAAGTGCTTCACAGAAGTTTATAACGTACAGCCGTAAAAATAAAAAATCCTTTTTTTTTTTTACAAAAATGATTTTTTCGCCCCCAATATTTTATTTTCACAAGGGTAACAGGAGAAATTGGGCCCCAAAAGTTGTTGTCCAATTTGTCCTGAGTACGCTGATACCCAATATGTGGCAGAAAACTACTGTATGGGAACACGTCGGGGCTCGGAAGGGAAGTAGTGACGTTTTGGATTGCAGACTTTGATGGAATGGTCTGGGGGTGTCATGTCGCATTTGGAGAGCCCCTGGTGCACCTAAACAGTGAAAACCCCTACAAGTGACCCCATTTTGGAAAATAGACCCCACAAGGAACTTATCTAGATGTGTGGTGAGCACTTTGAACCCCGAAGTGTTTCACAGAAGTTTATAACGTACAGCCGTAAAAATAAAAAATCCTTCTTTTTTTACAAAAATGATTTTTTCGCCCCCAATATTTTATTTTCACAAGGGTAACAGGAGAAATTGGACCCCAAAAGTTGTTGTCCAATTTGTCATGAGTACGCGGATACCCAATATGTGGGAGAAAACTACTGTATGGGTACACGTTGGGGCTCGGAAGGGAAGTAGTGATGTTTTGGATTGCAGACTTTGATGGAATGGTCTGGGGGCGTCATGTCGCATTTGGAGAGCCCCTGATGCGCCTAAACAGTGGAAACCCCCCACAAGTGACCCCATTTTGGAAAATAGACCCAACAAGGAACTTATCTAGATGTGTGGTGAGTGCTATGAGGCCCCAAGTGCTTCACAGAAGTTTATAACGTACAGTCGTAAAAATAAAAAATCCTTCTTTTTTTACAAAAATGATTTTTTTCGCCCCCAATATTTTATTTTCACAAGGGTAACAGGAGAAATTGGACCCCAAAAGTTGTTGTCCAATTTGTCCTGAGTATGCTGATACCCAATATGTGGGAGTAAACTACTGTATGGGTGCACGTCGGGGATCGGAAGGGAAGTAGTGACGTTTTGGATTGCAGACTTTGATGGAATGGTCTGGGGGCGTCATGTCGCATTTGGAGAGCCCCTGATGCGCCCTAAACAGTGGAAACCCCCCAAGTGACCCCATTTTGAAAAATAGACCCCACAAGGAGCTTATCTAGATGTGTGGTGAGCACTTTGAACCCCGAAGTGCTTCACAGAAGTTTATAACGTACAGCCGTAAAAATAAAAAATCCTTTTTTTTTTTTACAAAAATGATTTTTTCGCCCCCAATATTTTATTTTCACAAGGGTAACAGGAGAAATTGGACCCCAAAAGTTGTTGTCCAATTTGTCCTGAGTACGCTGATACCCAATATGTGGGAGAAAACTACTGTATGGGAACACGTCGGGGCTCGGAAGGGAAGTAGTGACGTTTTGGATTGCAGACTTTGATGGAATGGTCTGGGGGTGTCATGTCGCATTTGGAGAGCCCCTGGTGCACCTAAACAGTGAAAACCCCCTAAAAGTGACCCCATTTTGGAAAATAGACCCCACAAGGAACTTATCTAGATGTGTGGTGAGCACTTTGAACCCCGAATTGTTTCACAGAAGTTTATAACGTACAGCCGTAAAAATAAAAAATCCTTCTTTTTTTACAATAATGATTTTTTCGCCCCCAATATTTTATTTTCACAAGGGTAACAGGAGAAATTGACCCCAAAAGTTGTTGTCCAATTTGTCATGAGTACGCGGATACCCAATATGTGGGAGAAAACTACTGTATGGGTACACGTTGGGGCTCGGAAGGGAAGTAGTGATGTTTTGGATTGCAGACTTTGATGGAATGGTCTGGGGGCGTCATGTCGCATTTGGAGAGCCCCTGATGCGCCTAAACAGTGGAAACCCCCCACAAGTGACCCCATTTTGGAAAATAGACCCAACAAGGAACTTATCTAGATGTGTGGTGAGCGCTATGAGGCCCCAAGTGCTTCACAGAAATTTATAACGTACAGTCGTAAAAACAAAAAATCATTATTTTTTAAAAAAATTATATTTTTACCCCCAGTTTTTTATTTTCCCAAGGGTAACAGAAGAAATAGGACAAATTACACAATAACTCTTGGGGTCCAGAGTACACTGATACCCCATATGTGGGGGTAAACTACTGTTTGGGCGCATGGCAGAGCTCAGAAGTGAAGGAGCACCGTTTGACTTTTTCAATGCAGAATTGGCTGGAGTTGAGATCAGACGCCATGTCACATTTGGAGAGCCCCTGATGTGTCTAAACAGCGGAAACCCCCCAATTCTAACTCCAACCCTAACCCCAACACACCCCTAACCCTAGTCCCAACCCTAACCACAAACCTAACCCTAACACACCCATAACCCTAATCCCAACCCTAACCCTAATCCTAACTTTAGCGCCAACCCTAACCCTAACTTTAGCTGCAACCCTAACCCTAATGGGAAAATGGAAATAAATACTTTTTTTTAATTTTATTATTTTTCCCTAACTAAGGGGGTGATAAAGGGGGTTTGATTTACTATTTATAGCGGGTTTTTATGATTGGCAGCTGTCACGCTAAAAGACGCTTTTTATTGCAAAAAATTGTTTTTGCATCATCACATTTTGAGAGCTATAATTTTTGCATATTTTGGCCCACAGAGTCATGTGAGGTCTTATTTTTTGCGGGACAAGGTGACGTTTTTATTGGTACCATTTTTGAGCACGTAACATTTTTTTGATCGCTTTTTATTTCGATTTTTGGGAGGTTAGAATGAACAAAAATCAGCAATTCATGAATTTCTTTTGGGGGAGGCGTTTATACCGTTACGCGTGTGGTAAAATTGATAAAGCAGTTTTATTCTTCGGGTCAGTACGATTATGGCGATACCTCATTTATATCATTTTTTTATGTTTTGGCGCTTTTATAGAATAAAACCAATTTTATATAAAAAATTATTATTTTTGCATCGCTTTATTCTGCGAGCTATAACTTTTTTATTTTTTCGTTGATGATGCTGTATTGTGACTCGTTTTTTGCGGGACAAGATGACGTTTTCAGCGGTACCATGTTTATTTATATCGGTCTTTTTGATCGCGTGTTATTCCACTTTTTGTTCGGCGGTATGATGATAAAGCATTGATTTTTTGCTTTGTTTTTTTTTTTATTTTTTTTAAGAGGTTCACTAAAGGGGTTAACTAGTGGGACAGTTTTATAGGGGGGGTCGTTACGGACGCGGTGATACAAAATATGTGTACTTTTATTGTTTTTGTTTTTTTATTTACAGGAAAAAATGAATTTATTGGGGAATATTTTTTTTTTTTATGATTTTTTTAAACAATTTTTATTTTATTTTTTTAACTTTTATACTTTGTCCCAGGGTGGGACATCACTGTATTTTAGCAGATCGCTGGTGTGACAGTGTGCACAGCACTCTGTCACACCAGCGATCGCTCTGGCATCGCGGCAGGCTTCTCAGTGCCTGCTCTCAGCAGGCACTGAGGAGGCCGCCTTCCTGCAGGACCCCGGCGCCATCTTGGATCCGGGGACCTGGAGTGAGGACGGACCCTCGGAACAGCGCGACACATCGCGCTGCTCTGAGGGTCTCAGGGGGGCACGCAGGGAGCCCCCACCCTGCGCGATCCTCCCCTGTGCCCCAGTACACCGCAATCATGTTTGATCGCGGTGTGCTTGGGGTTAATGTGCCGGGAGCGGTCCGTGACCGCTCCTGACACATAGTGCCAGGTGTCAGCTGTGATAATCAGCTGACACCCGTCCGTGATCGGCTGCGCTTCCCCCGGGAGCGCGTCCGATCGCTGGGACGTACTATCCCGTCCATGGTCATACGGGACCAGGTACCATGGACGGGATAGTATGTCGGATGGCAGTAAGGGGTTAAAAAAATGACCCCAGTCCTTATACCTGAGATAAGTAATTTTAGCCCTAGTGTGTTATATTTTTCTTAGTGTATAACATGTAGCAGGAACATATTATCACACCTTTGATTATTTACAGGTGACTGACGCCCTATGAGATGGTGGAACATGAATTTTTTCCTTGTGAATTTCAAGAAGAGAATCAGAAACATCGCATAACAGGTAATTAATATTTATATCAATTACTGATAATCGTTGGTTTAGGCTTAAGTTCTAGGCCTGCCGAGGTGTAATAACACCTTCCTGGTACATGAGAATTTACTGTTTTTTTTTTACATGTATATCTTCTATACCCAACTCTTAGTATAACATAACCATATCTCAGATACAGAGGTAAGGAACATTTCTTCTCCTTATCCTCTGTCTTCTAAAATAAGAAAATGTTCCTATTTGTCATAGAATAGGCTTCTTATCAGCAGTATAACATTCAATGCCTCGATTATAAGATATGGATATCATCATTTACTCTAGACTGTGGAGCGACTGACCACGGAATTTCCACTAGACTGTGGACTGACTAACAACAACATTTACATTAGACTATTGAACGACTGACCACAGCAATTCCTCTAGACTGTGGACGGACTAACAACAACATTTACATTAGACTGTGAACCAACTGAACACAAAATTTACACTAGACTGTGGACTGAGTGACCACAGTATTTATACCAGACTTTGGACCTACTGACCAAAGCATTTACAATAGACTGTGAATCGACTGAACAATTCATTTACACTAGACTATGGACTGACTGACCACAGGATTTATACTAGACTGTGGACCGACTGACAACATGATTTACACTAGAATGTGGACTGACTGACCACAGCATTTAAACCAGACTGTGGACTGATTGACCACAGTATTTATTCCAGACTGTGGACCAACTGACAACATGATTTACACTAGACTGTGGACTGACTGACCACAGTATTTATACTAGACTATTGACTGCCTGACCAAAGAATTTCTAATAGACTCTGGAATGACTGACCACATCATTTACACTACACTGTGGACTGGTTCGTCACATTTACAGTAGACCTTGGACTTGATGGACCAAAACTTTCACACTAGCCTGTGGATGAATGATCAAAGCATTTACATTAGTCTGAAGACTGACTAACCACAGCATTTACACTATGTTTGGACTGCCTGGCCACATTTTCAGAAGACTTTGGACTGACTGAGCACAGCATTTGCACTTGTTTAAGGACTTACTGACCATATTATTTACTTTCAATTTGGACTGCTTGACAACATTTCCAGTAAAGTTTGCGCTGGCTAACTACAAAATTTATACTAGTCTAAGGACTGACTGACCACAGCATTTATATTAAGTGTGGAATTTCTGACAACATTTCTAGAAGACCAGAAGACTATAGACTGAATGACCACAACATTTACACTAGAATGTGGACTGACTGACCACTTTTACAATGGACTATGGACTGGCCTGCAAAAACTTTTACACTAGTTTATGGACTGACTGACCATAGCATTTAAACTAGGTGTGGACTACTTGACCACATTTGCAGTAAAGATTTGACTGCCTGACTATAATATTTACACAAGTCTAAGGACTGACTGACCACAGCATTTATGCTAGGTGTGGAATTTCTTACCACATTTCCAGTATACCAGAAGACTATTGACTGAATGACCACAACATTTACGTCAGAATGTGGACTAACTGACCTCTATTACAATGGACTGTGGAGTGGTGTACAAAAACTTTTACACTAGTTTATGGACTGAATGACCATAGCATTTAACACTAGAACTACTGATGGAGTCATTTTGACTCCTTTCGTTTTTTATTTCTCTTCTGTGACTACATTTTTCAGAATTCCGGCTTGAAACTCGGTGACTTTTCCTCAAATATGATGTGAAAAAAGATTTTGTGAGAATAAATAATTTTGGTGAAAAATTTGCGCGTTTTTTTTTCAAAATTTACCAAGAACTACTGAAGGGAGTCATTTTGACTCCCTACTATATTTTGAGGTCCTTTTGTCACTAAATGTTGCTATAAAGTTTTGTGCATAATTTTTTCACTCTGTCTTATTTACCCTGATGTTCATATAGATGTAGTTCAATTTACATGTCAACTTTTCACATTTTCCTTGTGTTTTACCTGCTTGTATTACTGTGTAATGCTGAACAAAATAGCTTGTTTACTGGCGTTTATTTTTTGATTCATATATATTGACACATAT
Organism: Oophaga sylvatica; assembly: GCA_033576555.1. Taxonomy (NCBI): domain Eukaryota; kingdom Metazoa; phylum Chordata; class Amphibia; order Anura; family Dendrobatidae; genus Oophaga; species Oophaga sylvatica. The sequence continues at coordinate 48,614 of JARQOD010002088.1, forward strand.
AAAGAACTGTACGCTTGCAGAAGCATGCAGGAACAATAATTTACAGTTTACTCTATCTGATGAGGAGCTAGATGCATTCATTGCGATATTCTATGCTCGTGGAATATCTGGCACGAACCGTCACTCGATTAGCAGTATTTGGTGTAATGACTGGGGAATACCGTTTTGCAAAGCGACAATGTCTAGGGACCGCTTTGTTGAAATTATGAGGTTTCTCAGATTTGATGAGAAATCTACTCGATCGGAGAGACTGCAAACGGACAAGTTTGCTCTATTTTCTACTGTGTGGGACAGGTTTATTGAAAATTGTATTGCGTGTTACAAACCTGGCCCATACATAACGGTGGATGAGCAACTTTTCCCAAGCAAAACTAGGTGTCCATTCACGCAGTACATGCCTTCCAAACCAGATAAATATGGCCACAAATATTGGCTAGCTGTTGATAAGGAGAGCAAATATCTGGCAAATGGCTTCCCTTATCTAGGCAAAGATGACACACGCCGTGCTGAGGACCGTTTAGCTGACCATGTGGTAATGAAGTTATTGGACCCGTTTTTGAAAAAAGGTCGCAATGTTACAACTGATAATTATTTTACTTCAGTAAAATTAGCTAAACAGCTAAAAAGCAAAGGAACAACCATCGTGGGAACACTGAACAAGATAAGGCGAGAAGTGCCTAAAGAAATAAAATCCATGAAAGAGGAATTGTACAACACTAAAGTGTTTAGAAATGAAGACAATTTTACACTTACAGTATATCAAGGAAAGCCCAACAAACATGTTGTCATTTTGAGTTCCGTCCATCCAGATGTTGTTGTTGCGTCTGATTCCGCTAAAAAAACTCCAGAAACTACAAAAAATATAATTATTAATAAATAACCACAAATGAAACTCTAAAAATAAACGAAAACAAGCAAGGAGTCAAAATGACTCCTTTCAGTAGTTCTAGGCGGGGTCACGAGTCCAGTAGTCCTAGTGTTAAAAATGTGTGGACGGCCTTACCACATTTCCAGTAAAGTTTTGACTGCCATGCTATAACATTTACACTAGTTTAAAGACTGGCTGACGACAGCATTTATGCTAGGTGTGGACTGTCTGACCACAATTCATGTAAACTGTAGTCTAACTATGACATTTACAGAAGACTGTAGAATGACCGAATATAACATATACAGTAAACTATTGAATGACTGACTACAGCTTTCACACTAAACTGGCCACAGTCCTTATACCTGAGATAAGTAATTTTAGCCCTAGTGTGTTATATTTTTCTTTGTGTATAGCATGTAGCAGGAACATATTATCACACCTTTGACTATTTACAGGTGACTGACACCCAGTGAGATGGTGGAACGTGACATTTTTACTTGTGGATTTCAAGAAAAGAAAAAGAAAAATCTCATAACAGGTGATTAATATTTATATTAATTACTGATAATCGTCGGTTTAGGCATGTTCTAGGCCTGCCGAGGTGTAATAACACCTTCCTGGTACATGAGAATATACTGTTTGTATTTTTCACATGTATATCTTGTAGCCTTTCCAGGGGGTTTAGCTCTAGGATCGCTGTCTGGGTAGACAGAATGGCATGAAAACAGTTCATTCAGACAGCAGTTCTGGTGCAAAACTGGCCGCAACCAGCTTTATTAAAGTCCACAGCAAACAGATTAAAACAAAGCATAAACAGAAAACCTGGGCTTGTCTAGCCTCTAATTACACTTAGATAGATGGCCCTCTCTATCCGGGACCCAGACTCTACCAGTCTGTGCCCAAAACAACACATATCACATATGTTACCAGTATGGAGCTTCACAGATACTCCTCCTTGTGTCTGAAGGCACCTTCCATGTCCAGACTTGAGAGAGATCCACTCCTATTCAGCCGCTCTTCACACGGATTCGCACTGAGACTACTCCTATGTCCGGGGTCCTTCCTGCACCCAAACTGAGATAGCTCAAACACTCTTGGAGACTGCTTCCTTGTGCCAGGACACCTCTCTGTGTCCAGGCTAAAGACAGCTCTAACACTCTTGGAGACTGCTTCCTTGTGCCAGGACACCTCTCTGTGTCCAGGCTAAAGACAGCTCTAACACTCTTGGAGACTGTTTCTTGTGCCGAGACACCTTCCTGTGTCCAGGCTAAACTAGCTCTCAGATTGTGTTTGCAGACACCTACTTCTGGTCTCCTAATTAAGACCTGAGTAGTTTCAGGCTTGTGCTGCAAGTGTGTGCTGAATGTGAGGTGTAGTGACCTTTCTCCACCACTAGGTCCACAAAGCCACACATTTCCCTTATACCTAGGTGAAATGTACACCCCATTCATCACATATTCACTCACTGTCTCACATATCCCCTCCCTCTTCTCCAGACCGGAGGGCTGGTCATCCAGACCGGAGGGCTGGTCAACAATCCAACAGAGACAGTGAACTCCGGACCAGTCATGGCCCTCACCAGCTTCATCTCCACCACTGTCACTTGTATCTTCACCTGAGTCATAGCCAACATCAGCTTTCTCTTTATCTGAAGCATCCGCACTACCCTGTACCCTCCCAGGCCTATACTCTCTGCGGGCCTCGGGTATCCTGCACGGTTTCATCTTGACCTTAGGGCCGGGCTCACCTTCGACACAGTGCCTGGCCAGAGAAGCACGACCCGACACATCAGAACACCTCTGCTGACTCTTCCTCAGAAACTCACGTACCTCCTGTCCCTGGTGCACTGACCATGTGTCACCAACTATCACAGAAGGTATAGGGGGTTTTTCACTTTTCTCCAGTTCCCCACTTTCAGGCTCTTCTGGCAAGACATGCCCAGAAGCCCCACCGTCAGTCCTAGACTCTACCTCTTCAGCCACGTTCTGCATCCCATCTGGGCTCCCGTGTGTCTGCAGCGGCAACGGAGTGACACATCGCTTTTCCCATTTGTTGGGACGTGGCTCCGATGTAGCCTCCCTGAAAGTGCGCTTGAGCTCACCAATGCCAGCTACTGATCCGGACCGTAACCCGTCCACGCCGCTGTCTTCGGCAGAAACAGATTCCTGGACAGAGTCAGTCCCCATATCTTCAGTCTTGCTCCTCACAGCTTCACTTGAAACCTCAGCTTCTGATGAGGCATCTGGCTTGGTGACCACCACTTCCATGGCTTTTTCCACCTCTGCAGCATCACCTTCAGAGTCCTTGGCATGATGCAGATCCACACCACACACTGACAACTTCTCATCTTCAACAGCATCCACTTGTGCTGTGTTCAGTTTCAGAGTCCTGCCTTTAAAGCTCAGCTCTCCTCCTTTCACCTTAGTCTTCGCCAGGGAACCGGCCAACTGTAAAACATCTTCAGATGCCATCTTCTGTCTAGCTGTAAGGTCAGCATCAGCTTTCTTCTCAGGACTCTCAACCTCCTCTGCTACCATGCCTTCCTCATTTGCACTGGTTGCTTTATGGTCATCAGATAATTCACTATCACTATCTGACCCTTTTTCTCAGCCACATCTGGCTCACTGTCAGGGCTATACACTTCATTTTCATTCACATCCTGCTCACTGTCAGGGTTATACAATTCATTTTCATTCATATCCTGCTCACTGTCAGGGCTATACACTTCATTTTCATTCACATCCTGCTCACTGTCAGGGCTATACACTTCATTTTCATTCACATCCTGCTCACTGTCAGGGTTATACAATTCATTTTCATTCATATCCTGCTCACTGTCAGGGTTATACAATTCATTTTCATTCACATCCTGCTCACTGTCAGGGTTATACAATTCATTTTCATTCACATCTTGATCTGGAACCTTAGTTAACATGTCATCCACAACATTAACTTCACCATCTGGTCCCTCAAGTATGTGACTATGTGACAACCCCAGCACTATACTTCTATATAGCTCAGGTACCAGGAGCTGACTCACGACCTCTCCCTGGACTTCAGTGTCCCTATACAATAGGCTATTGTTCATGGCAGCATGAGGAAACCTCTCCTCAGAGCCAGGCTTCTGGGAAACCTCATTTAGAACAATCATATTTTCCTGTGTCGTTTTAAGAGAGGGGTCTCGCCACTGCTCACTCTCAAAATTGTCACAGGACACAGGTAAGTCAGGGACACTCGGTTCTCGAGAACCACCATCCTCGTCTCCCAACATCACCTGCAAAGGAATTTCATCACTATCACAGTCATCATTATTATCAATATCATTATCATGACTATGATCAGTATCATCATCACTATCATGATCATCATCACTATCATTATCAGCATCAGCATCATCATCATGGTCATCATCATTATCATGATCATCATCATCATCATCATTATCATTATCATCATCATCATTATCATGGTCATCATCATTATCACATAAGTTTAACGACCCACTAGCATTGTGTTCCACCCCTCGGGACTGCGCACCCTCAGTAGGAGCTTCATCACACTGTCCATCAGAAACATTTCTCCCCCAGAGACCCTTAGATCGGGGAAAGTCATTACCCAATATAACGGGGTGCACCAGGGTCTTCACTACCCCCACTTCACATGAAACCTCCCCGAGTTTGGGGACCAAGTCCACGGCAGTCTCTGGGTAGACTTTGGTGTCTCCATGGATGCACACCATACTCAGGTGCTTATCAGGGATGAAGTCCCTATCAATCAGGCTGTCACATATGGAAGTCACTGGACTCTCTGAGTCCAAGAGGGCCTGTGCTGGGCAGTCATTTACAACCACCGGGGACCCCTGTGGTCCAGTCTCTTCGGCTGAGGTGGACACACACACAGGTTCTGCGCAGAGAGAGAGGGATCTGCCAACATCACAACACATAGGCTCCCCCTCTATTGGACAGTTGGCTGCAATTTCACGCCAGCTCCAACACTGTCCATCACACTCTCCCACCCACATGTCCCCTCGGGCCTGAACCCGCTTATCAGCATACCCCATGTCCCCAACAGCTGGAACGCTCTTACCGCGAGAGTTCAGCGTCCGGGAACTCTGAAGTGACGACCTCTCAGACGGCTGTACCTCAGGAGGACGTGCTCGGGTGTAGCGGTTCACTATCACCTTTTCAACTCCATAATCAGGTTTGCTTACTGCAGACTCCCAACTGCATCTCCAGTCATGAACTCCCCTGGCACGGGCTGTCACCGTAACACCCAGCCGGGTAAGAATCGCCGCTTTCAACTTGGCATAGTCTTCGCTGTCCTGCTTGCTCAGGTCAGCCCAGACTTTTTGGGGTTCCCCAATCAGATAGGGTACGACCGCCATGGCCCATTCAGATAGTGGCAGATTCTCCTTCTCTGCCAGTCTCTCAAACCTAGTAAGATATACCTCCACATCATCACGAGGTGTCATTTTTCTCAAGGACCGTCTTACCGCCTTCTTTATAGCGGACAACGCCGGTGCCTTCACAACATTACTTCGGGAGGCGGCACCGAAATCCTTTTTTGGTGCTGTCATCTGCTCAACAAATAACCGGTTATTCTCCTGCTGCTGCTGCAGGAATTGCTGCTGGGCCTGCTGCATGCGCTGCTGGTGCTGCAGGCGCTGCTGCTCCATGCTCTGCTGCATGCTTCGCTGGGCCTGGGCCAGGTACTCAATGAGCTCCTCCATACTGCCGGACTTATCTGTCTCAACCACGGCAGTCTTATGTTGCACATTAACTTGCGCCATTTGTTCAAACAGCGCCTCCATGCTGTCATCCATGCTGTCAGACTTCTCTGTCTTAACAACGGCAGTCTTCACTCAAGACATACACACTCTACAGTCTTTTCCATAGAAAAATTCAGCTCTGCTGTGCAGACACTTTTTTTTTTTTTTCCTTTGCAAAGTCTATTAGGGCTCCTGTCTCTTTAAGACTGCTCCACAGACTTTTCTTTTGCTGCTGCACATTCCACAGTCATTTTCACAACAAGTTCAGCTTTGCTGTGCATACATTTTCTCTCTGCAGACCCTATCAGGGCCACTGTCTCTCCAAGACTGCTCCAAACAGACGTTTCTGCTGACACACTTTTTTTTTTTTTCTGCTGCTATTTCAATAGACTTCACCTTTAATGCTGTCTCTCGCCACTGTGCTGCATACACACTCCAGCACTAACTGTATCAGGCACTGCGCTGCCCCAGCATTCTCCGCCAATTGTAGCCTTTCCAGGGGGTTTAGCTCTAGGATCGCTGTCTGGGTAGACAGAATGGCATGAAAACAGTTCATTCAGACAGCAGTTCTGGTGCAAAACTGGCCGCAACCAGCTTTATTAAAGTCCACAGCAAACAGATTAAAACAAAGCATAAACAGAAAACCTGGGCTTGTCTAGCCTCTAATTACACTTAGATAGATGGCCCTCTCTATCCGGGACCCAGACTCTACCAGTCTGTGCCCAAAACAACACATATCACATATGTTACCAGTATGGAGCTTCACAGATACTCCTCCTTGTGTCTGAAGGCACCTTCCATGTCCAGACTTGAGAGAGATCCACTCCTATTCAGCGCGCTCTTCACACGGATTCGCACTGAGACTACTCCTATGTCCGGGGTCCTTCCTGCACCCAAACTGAGATAGCTCAAACACTCTTGGAGACTGCTTCCTTGTGCCAGGACACCTCTCTGTGTCCAGGCTAAAGACAGCTCTAACACTCTTGGAGACTGCTTCCTTGTGCCAGGACACCTCTCTGTGTCCAGGCTAAAGACAGCTCTAACACTCTTGGAGACTGCTTCCTTGTGCCAGGACACCTCTCTGTGTCCAGGCTAAAGACAGCTCTAACACTCTTGGAGACTGTTTCTTGTGCCGAGACACCTTCCTGTGTCCAGGCTAAACTAGCTCTCAGATTGTGTTTGCAGACACCTACTTCTGGTCTCCTAATTAAGACCTGAGTAGGTTCAGGCTTGTGCTGCAAGTGTGTGCTGAATGTGAGGTGTAGTGACCTTTCTCCACCACTAGGTCCACAAAGCCACACATTTCCCTTATACCTAGGTGAAATGTACACCCCATTCATCACATATTCACTCACTGTCTCACAATCTTCTATACCCAACTCCTAGTATAATATAGCCACATCTCAGTTACAGAGGTAAGGAACATTTCTTCTCCTTATCCTGTCTTCTAAAATAAGAAAATGTTCCTATTTGTCATAGAATAGGCTTCTTATCATCAGTATAATATTCAATGCCTCGATTATAAGATATGGATATCATCATTTACTCTAGACTGTGGATCGACTGACCATGGAATTTCCACTAGACTGTGGACTGACTAACAACAACATTTACATTAGACTATTGAACGACTGACAACAGCATTTCCTCTAGACCGTGGACGGAATAACAACTACATTTACACTAGACTGTGAACCAACTGAACACAGAATTTACACTAGACTGTGGACTGATTGACCACAGCATTTATGCTAGGTGTGGAATTTCTTACCACATTTCCAATATACCAGAAGACTTTTGACTGAATGACCACAACATTTACGTCAGAATGTGGACTGACTGACATCTTTTACAATGTCTGTGGAGTGGTGAACAAAAACTTTTACACTAGTTTATGGACTGAATGACCATAGCATTTAAACTAGGTGTGGACGGCCTTACCACATTTCCAATAAAGTTTTGACTGCCATACTATAACATTTGCACTAGTGTAAAGACTGGCTGACCACAGCATTTATGCTAGGTGTGGACTATTTGACCACATTTCATGTAGAGTCTCCGCGAGCTCAAGGAACACTGGATTTTGGCCGTTGCAGCTGAAAGGAGGACATCAGTAAACCAGGGGAAGAGTCCCGAGGAGAGAATTTGCATATTCCCAGTGCCTTCTGGGATAAGTGAAGAGTCTCCGCGAGCTCAAGGAACACTGGATTTTGGCCGTTGCAGCTGAAAGGAGGACATCAGTAAACAAGGGGAAGAGTCCCAAAGAGAGAATTTGCATATTCCCAGTGCCTTCTGAGATAAGTGAGGAGTCTCCGCGAGCTCAAGGAACACTGGATTTTGGCCGTTGCAGCTGAAAGGAGGACATCAGTAAACCAGGGGAAGAGTCCCGAGTAGAGAATTTGCATATTCCCAGTGCCTTCTGGGATAAGTGAAGAGTCTCTGCGAGCTCAGGGAACACTGGATTTTGGCCGTTGCAGCTGAAAGGAGGACATCAGTAAACCAGGGGAAGAGTCCCGAGGAGAGAATTTGCATTTTCCCAGTGTCTTCTGGGATAAGTGAAGAGTCTCCGCGAGCTCAAGGAACACTGGATTTTGGCCGTTGCAGCTGAAAGGAGGACATCAGTAAACAAGGGGACGAGTCCAGAGAGAGAATTTGCATATTCCCAGTGCCTTCTGGGATAAGTGAAGAATTTCCGCAAGCTCAAGGAACACTGGATTTTGGCCGTTGCAGCTTTTGGCATATATTTCACCTCTTGAATATCTCTTGAAAAATAAGAACATGGAAGAGGCCAGGAGCCATTTGGTGAGCTGCATTTCTTGCTACATGTTCACAGACTTACCAGTGGAAAAGCCAAACTTCACATGCCAGAAATGCAAGATTGTGTCCTTGCTGAAGGAAAAGTTGCAAAATCTGGAAGAGAGGTTATCTACATTGAAAACCATTAAGGAAGGTGAAGATTTTTTAGACAGAGCAGAGTTCTCTCTTCATGTTACAGAAAGAGAAGAAATTCGAAGTGCACCTGAAGAAACAGAGGAATGCAAGCATGTGACCCAGAGAAACAGGAGGATCGGGAGGCAGTCAGCACCAATACTGCTCAGGAACCAGTACCAGGCTCTTACACAGGAGAACGATGAAGAAATACATCAAGATAAGACTTTGACCACAAACAATAACCTTGTTCACCTTCAGAGCCCCCCATGAATGGAGAAAGAAAACTGTTTTGAAGAAGAAACGGAGAGTTGTTGTCATGGGGGATTCCCTGTTGAGAGGAACAGAGGCCGCTATCTGCAGACCGGATTTAACCTCAAGAGAAATGTGCTGTCTTCCAGGTGCAAAAATTAAAGATGTGTCTGACAGGATATTAGGACTCTTCAGACCTACAGATGACTACCTATTCCTGCTAATACATGTGGGGACAAATTACACCGCAAGAAACGACCTGGAAACCATCTGCATTGACTTTGAAAACTTAGGTAAGAAAGTGAAAGAACTGGGAGCGCAGGTGGTCTTCTCTTCCATCCTTCCAGTGTATGGCCATGGAACAAGGATGTGGAATAAGATTCTGCAGGTGAACAACTGGCTACGTCGATGGTGCCGTCAGCAAGGATTTGGATTTCTGGATCACGGCGTGAATTACCTATACGATGGACTACTTGCTAGAGATGGGGTGCACCTTACGAAGACTGGAAAACATGTATTGGAAGTCGCCTTGCTACACTATCAGGAGAGCTTTAAACTAGAACAATGTGGGAAGGGAAGCAAAACGCCAGCAAAAGCCATACACCTGACAAATGCTATTGAGAATTCTGCTATTAGAAGTGAAGGGGAAGAACAAAGACAAAAAAATCTACATAATAAAAATATTGAAGAAAGAGAAACCAATCACAAACTAAAATGTTTCTATACAAATGCACAAAGCATGGGCAACAAACAAGGAGAATTGGAACTACTAACGCGGGAAAAGAAATATGATGTCATTGGAATCACTGAAACTTGGTGAGACGATACACATGATTGGAATACAAGGCTAGAAGGATATAACTTATTTGAAGAAACAGACTTGATAAACGAGGAGGAGGTGTTGCATTGTATGTTAGAAAAGCCTATATCTGCACAGAGATTGACGCTTCAGAGACTGGGAGTTCTGTGGAAACTGTTTGGGTAAGAATACAAGGACAGAACAATGGAAAGGACACCATTGTAGGCATTTACTACAGGCCACCTATGCAAGCTAGAGATATGGATGAACTCTTTATGCATCAAATGGCCAAGTTCTCCAAAAAATATGACATAGTGGTCATAGGAGATTTCAACTATCCAGACATTTGTTAGGAATCTCTCTCAGGCAAAACTAACAGGTCAAGGAAATTCTTATCCTCTCTTGCTGACAACTTTATCTTCCAAAAGGTAGGGGAGAAAACAAGGGGATCTGCTACCTTGGATCTAATCCTTATAAACAGGAGGAAATGGTTGAGGAGGTAATAGTGGCTGGAACCCTAGGAGGTAGTGACCATGCTATTTTAGAATTTTGGATAACAAGAGGAGGAAGACCTGTGAAGACTCAGACGTCAAGGTTAGATTTCAGAAAGGCAGATTTTAAGGGACTCAGAAAGAGAATTGGAGGGATCCAATGGCTGGATATACTTAAGGACAAAAATGTCCAGGAAGGATGGGAAATCTTGAAAAATGAGATTCTCAAAGCACAATCGTTAACAATTCCGAAAAGAGGGAAGAATGGGAAGCATTTATGGAAACCAGGATGGATGAACACAGAACTTAAACACATGCTAAAAAGGAAGAAAGAAATGTTTATCAAATGGAAAGAGGGAGGCATATCTAAAGAAGAATATAATGCTGTCTGCAGAACCTGCAGGGCACAATCAGATTATCTAAGCTGACAATAAATTAAGGCTTGCAAGAGACGTCAAAAGCAACAAAAAGGATTTTGGGGATACGTCAAAAGTAAAAGTCAAAGATGCTATAGGATTTTTACAGGATGAAAATGATGAAATGGTAAGACAGGATGTTGAGAAGGCTGAACTTTTAAATTCCTATTTTGCATCTGTTTTCTCTCAGAAAGGAAATGTAACATCAACTGATTATCACTGTCCTATTAAAGGAATAGAAGAATCCAGGATATCTATAAAAAGAAAGACAGTGAGGAAACACTTAGCTAACCTAAATTAATTCAAGTCTCCAGGTCCAGATGAATTACACCCCAGAGTACTGAAGGAGATAGCACATGAAATTCTTGAACCACTGTCCATAATCTTTGAAAATTCTTGGAGAACAAGAGAGGTCCCAGAAGACTGGAGAAGAGCAAATGTTGTTCCTATCTTCAAAAAGGGGAAGAAGGTGGACCCGGGGAACTACAGGCCGGTGAGTCTGACTTCTATACCAGGAAAGATCTTTGAACAAATTATTAAAGAACATGTATGTAAGTACCTGGATAAGAATGAAGTGATTAAACAGAGTCAGCATGGGTTTGTAACTAATAAGTCATGTCAGACTAACTTAATTTCCTTCTATGACAGAATCACTGACTGGGTGGATCAGGGAAATGCTGTAGATGTAGTATATCTTGACTTCTGCAAAGCATTTGACAAAGTATGTCACACAATCCTTATTGAAAAAATTACTAAGTATGGAATGGACAAGGCAACTGTTAGGTGGATTCATAACTGGCTTAGTGATCAGACCCAAAGAGTGGTCGTAAATGGCTGCATATCCAGTTGGAAGAATATCTCAAGTGGGGTACCACAAGGCTCTGTTTTGGGCCCTGTATTGTTCAACATCTTTATCAATGATTTAGATGAAGGAATTGAGGGTAAGCTGATCAAATTTGCTGATGACACAAAGCTAGTAGGGGTAGCTAATACTAGAGAAGAGAGAGGATTCAAAAAGATATAAATAAACTGGAGCACTGGGTAGCAACTAACAGAATGGCTTTTAACAGGGAAAAATGCAAAGTACTACATCTGGACAATAAAAATGAAAAAAGCATATACAAAATGGGAGGAATAGGGCTAAGTAACAGCACATGTGAAAAAGACTTGGGTATACTAACTGATCACAGACTGAACATGAGTCAACAGTGTGATGCAGCAGCAAAAAAGGCAAATACAATTCTAGGATGTATCAACAGAAGCATACAGTCTAGATCACGTGAGGTCATTATTGCCCTCTACTCCTCTTTGGTCAGACCTCATCTGGAATACTGTGTCCAGTTTTGGGCACCACATTTTAAAAAAGACATCTGTTATGATTTGGTAGCTGAGGAGAGCAGGCAAAAAAGGAAATACACAAGAGCAGTTGGAAACTATGAGATTGCAGTACCCTGACTAACCACCACAACTAGAGGCAGCCGTGGAGCGTTCCTACGTTGGTCCTAGACGCCTCGTCACAGCCTGAGAAACTAACTACACCTAAGGATAGAAGGGGGAAAGCTATCTGCCTCGGAGCAGATCCCCAAAGAACATAGAAAGCCCCCAAACATGTAATGGCGGTTAGACAAGAAGAAATACTGACACAGACAGAAAATAGTATGAGCAAACGTTGGGGCCCAAACTTACTAAATAGAAAAGGATAGGAAGGGCACTTACTGCAATCCCAAAAAACCCTGAAAAGCACCAACTCTACTAATTTCAAAAACACCTGAGATCACACGACCTCTACCACCTAAATTAGTTCTCTGGTGTAACCAAAAACAAAACAGCAGCCACTGAAAAAAACTGAAAAAGCAAATGTACAAACATCAGTGGCTGAACTGAACTGAGAGGCAAAAGCCCCCAGAGGGGACCCTGAAGGCCCCCACAGAAGTGCAGGACAAAATGCAAAAATCAAGCACAAAAACAAAAAAGAAGAAAATGTCTTATCTGTTAGCAGGAGATTCAGACACGACACAGCAGGCTACCAAGGAAACAGGAATCAAGGATTGAGACCAGAACAATTGATCACCGGCAACCCTGATGGGAAGGTGACTCCCTTATATAAGACCAATCAGTAACACCTGATTCCCAATCCTCACAATCTTCACTGGACAGTCCAGTACGTTTGTAACCACCAGAAGGAGCTTCTGCTCAGAACTCATTTCCAGCCTATTCACAACAGTACCCCCCCTTGAGGAGGGGTCACCGAACCCTCATTTGAGCAACCAGGTCGGTCAGGATGAGTTCTATGATACGCACGGATGAGTCTCCTAGCATGGATGTCCGAAGCAAACACCCAAGAATTGTCTTCCTGACCATAACCTCTCCATTTAACCAAATACTGGAGTTTCCATCTAGAAAAACGAGAATTCAATATTTTCTCAACCACATACTCCAGATTGCCCTCAACCAAAACAGGGTCAGGAGGCACAGTAGTAGGAACCACTGGCTCAACAAACCTCTTCAACAAGGACTTGTGGAGCACGTTATGGATCTTAAATGTCCCTGGAAGAAGCAAACGAAAAGAAACAGGGTTAAGAATCTCCATGATCTTATAAGGTCCAATGAACCTAGGCTTAAATTTAGGAGATGCCACTCTCATAGGAATATTTCTTGAGGACAACCAGACCAAGTCCCCCACTTTAAACCGAGGACCATCAGTCCTATGTCCGGTTAGCAAACCGCTGGGCCCTCTCCTGAGAGAGGGACAACCTCTCCACTACCTGGTCCCAAATCTGTTGCATACGCTCCACAACAGAGTCAACACCCGGGCAGACAGAAGCCTCCGTCTGTCCAGAAGAAAATCGAGGGTGAAACCCAGAATTACAGAAAAATGGAGACATCAAAGTGGCAGAGCTAGCCCTATTATTAAGAGCAAACTCAGCCAAAGGCAAAAAAGAGACCCAGTCATCCTGATCAGCAGACACAAAGCATCTTAGATAAGTCTCCAATGTCTGGTTTGTTCTCTCAGTTTGACCATTGGTCTGAGGATGAAACGCCGAGGAGAAAGACAATTGAACACCAATTTTAGAACAAAAGGTCCTCCAAAATCTGGAAACAAACTGGACTCCTCTGTCAGACACAATGTTCTCAGGAATGCCGTGTAAACGAACCACGTGCTGAAGGAACAAAGGCACCAATTCAGAGGAGGAAGGCAACTTAGGTAATGGCACAAGATGTATCATTTGGAAAACCTATGCAAATCACCCAGATGACGGTCATTCTCTGAGAAACAGGGAGGTCGGAAATGAAATCCATAGAGATATGGGTCCATGGTCTCTTGGGCACCGGTAATGGCATCAACAAACCACTAGAACGAGAGCAAGGCTTGGAGCGAGAGCAAGTCCCGCAGGACTGCACAAACTCCCTGACATCACGAGACAAGGTAGGCCACCAAAAGGACCGACCAACCAAGTCCCTGGTACCAAAAATTCCGGGATGACCGGCCAACGCGGAACAATGAATCTCAGACATTACACTCTTTTTCCACTGGTCCGGGACAAACAATTTCCCAACAGGGCAGCGCTCGGGCTTATCTTCCTGACACCCCTCCAGAAGCCAGTCTCAAATTGGGCGATATGGCGGAAAGAACTACACCCTCTTTCAAAATAACAGAAGGATCAGATAACTCAGGAGAGTCCGCCAGGAAACTCCTCGAGAGGGCATCCGCCTTAACATTTTTAGTGCCAGGAAGAAATGAAACCACAAAATTAAAACGTTGTGAAAACAAGGCCCACCTGGCCTGTCTAGGATTAAGTCGCTTGGCAGATTCCAGATAAACTAGATTCTTATGGTCAGTAAGGACCACCACCTGATGTTTGGCTCCCTCCAGCCAATGTCTCCACTCTTCAAAAGCCCCACTTCATGGCTAATAACTCCCGATTACCCACGTCATAATTACGTTCAGTGGGAGAAAATTTTCGAGAGAAAAAGGCACAAGGGTTACTTTTAGAGGTCTCTGGATCTCTTTGGGACAAAACGGCACCTGCCCCAATTTCAGAGGCATCAACCTCCACCTGAAATGGTAGAGAAACATCAGGCTGCCGTAGAACAGGAGCAGAAGTGAATCTCTGCTTAAGTTCCTGAAATGCAGAGACTGCCTCAGGAGGCCAATTCACCACATCAGAACCCTTCTTGGTCAAATCAGTTAATGGTTTAACAATAACAGAGAAATTACCAATAAATTTACGATAAAAATTGGCAAAACCCAAGAATCTTTGAAGAGCCTTTAAAGAAGTAGGTTGGACCCAATCAAAGATAGCCTGAACTTTGACCGGGTCCATTTCAATAACAGATGGGGACAAAATGAAACCCAGAAATGAGATCCTCTGAACGCCAAAAAGACACTTTGATCCCTTCACATACAGAGCATTCTCTCTCAAAATCTGGAACACAGTCCGAACATGTTTTACATGAGAGTCCAGTCATTGGAAAAAATCAAGATATCATCCAAATAAACAATCAGAAATTTATCCACAAAATCCCTGAAAATGTCATTCATGAAGGACTGGAAGACAGAAGGAGCATTAGTGAGCCCAAAGGGCATCACAAGGTACTCAAAATGCCCTTCAGGGGTATTAAATGCCGTCTTCCATTCATTCCCGTGCTTAATGCGAATAAGGTTATATGCCCCCCTGAGGTCAAGCTTGGTAAACCAAGTAGCGTTTTTCACCCTGGAAAACAGATCAGAGATGAAGGGTAACGGATATTGATATTTCACAGTAATATTGTTCAAGAGACGATAATCAATACACGGCCTTAATGAACCATCCTTTTTGGCCACAAAGAAAAAACCGGCACCTAAGGGTGAAGAGGATGGTCTGATATGACCCTTCTCCAATGACTCCTTGATATAAGACCGCATAGCGTCATGTTCAGGTACAGACAAGTTAAAAAGGCGACCTTTAGGGAATTTACTACCAGGCACTAATTCAATAGCGCAGTCATAGCTCCTATGGGGAGGTAAGGATGCAGATTTACTTTCGCTAAACACATCAGAAAAATCAATCAAAAAGTCAGGAACATCCTGAGCCTGGGGGGAGGCAGAAAAAACAGGAGTGTTGGTATTAACACATTGACAGCCCCAACTGGTAACAGACACAGATTTCCAATCCAAAACAGGATTATGAGACTGTAACCAAGGGAAACCCAGTACGATTATGTCATGCAGATTATACAGAACCAAAAATTTGCAACTCTCCTGATGATCAGGTTCTACCCTCATTATCACCTGAGTAGAGAACTGAGGTTTATTCTCAGCCAAAGGGGTAGAATCGATCCCCAGTAGGGGAATAGATTTCCGTAGGGGTATCAAGGGAAACCCACAACGTTTAGCAAAATCAAAATCCATCAGGTTAATAGCTGCTCCAGAATCAACAAAAGCCTGAGCAGAAAATGAGGACAGAGAGCATATCAGGGTAACAGTTAACAAAAACTTAGTCTGAACACTACCCAAGACAACTGAGCGAGCAAAACGTCTTCCCCGCTTAGGGCAGACAGAAATAGCATGAGAGGCATCACCACAGTAGAAACATAACCCATTGCGCTTTCGAAATTCATGACGCTGTGCCCCAGAAACCATTCTATCACACTGCATGGATTCAGAAGCAGGTTCACAAGGCAACATTATTCCACGCATACCTTTCCGCTCACGCAAACGTCTGTCAATTTGAATCGCTAATGACATAGAATCATTGAGACCAGAGGGAACAGGGAATCCCACCATAACATCCTTTACATTATCTGACAGTCCCTTCCGAAAAAGAGCTGCCAAAGCTTCGTCATTCCATTTGGTCAGGACTGCCCACCTACGGAATCTCTGACAGTATAACTCAGCGTCCTCAAGCCCCTGACTTAATGCCAACAAAGTTTTTTCAGCTTGATCAGTGACATTAGGCTCATCGTACAATAACCCCAAAGCCTGAAAAAACGCATCAACATCACTCAAAACAGGATCCCCAGGTGTCAGGGAAAAAGCCCAATCCTGAGGTCGCCGCGCAGGAGAGAGATGACAATTTGAACCTGCTGCGCTGCGTTCCCTGAGGACTTAGATTTTAAGGCAAAAAACAATTTACAGTTATTTTTGAAATTCAGAAACTTAGCTCGATCCCCTAAAAACAAATCTGGCATGGGAATCCTAGGTTCCACAACAGGCAACCTAGCAAGATAGGTAGCAATACTCCGAACTTCAGTGGCAAGCTGATCCACACGGCCAGACAACTGTGCAAACTCCATTGAGAGAAAAAAAAAATCCTCCTCAGCACCCAGAGATACAGAGGGAAAAAAAAAAATGCAACAAACAAAAAAAAAAAAATCTCTGACAACTCTGACAACTCTGACAACTTTTTTCTTTCACAATATTTTTCCCTTCTGTGAGTACCATATAATTTTCAGTTTTTGGCCGGTGATACTGTTATGATTTGGTAGCTGAGGAGAGCAGGCAAAAAAGGAAATACACAAGAGCAGTTGGAAACTATGAGATTGCAGTACCCTGACTAACCACCACAACTAGAGGCAGCCGTGGAGCGTTCCTACGTTGGTCCTAGACGCCTCGTCACAGCCTGAGAAACTAACTACACCTAAGGATAGAAGAGGAAAGCTATCTGCCTCGGAGCAGATCCCCAAAGAACATAGAAAGCCCCCAAACATGTAATGGCGGTTAGACAAGAAGAAATACTGACACAGACAGAAAATAGTATGAGCAAACGTTGGGGCCCAAACTTACTAAATAGAAAAGGATAGGAAGGGCACTTACTGCAATCCCAAAAAACCCTGAAAAGCACCAACTCTACTAATTTCAAAAACACCTGAGATCACACGACCTCTACCACCTAAATTAGTTCTCTGGTGTAACCAAAAACAAAACAGCAGCCACTGAAAAAACTGGAAAAAGCAAATGTACAAACATCAGTGGCTGAACTGAACTGAGAGGCAAAAGCCCCCAGAGGGGACCCTGAAGGCCCCCACAGAAGTGCAGGACAAAATGCAAAAATCAAGCACAAAAACAAAAAAGAAGAAAATGTCTTATCTGTTAGCAGGAGATTCAGACACGACACAGCAGGCTACCAAGGAAACAGGAATCAAGGATTGAGACCAGAACAATTGATCACCGCCAACCCTGATGGGAAGGTGACTCCCTTATATAAGACCAATCAGTAACACCTGATTCCCAATCCTCACAATCTTCACTGGACAGTCCAGTACGTTTGTAACCACCAGAGGGAGCTTCTGCTCAGAACTCATTTCCAGCCTATTCACAACAGACATCAACAAACTGGAGCAAGTTCAGAGAAGATGTAAAAAATAACTTGGCACTCAAATATGTGTAACACGAGAATTTGTTTAATAAAGGTGCATCCAGACACGAAACAATTGAACGTTTTCGGTCCAACTATTGGACCTTCATCAGAATTGTTTTCAAAGGAACACTGGACACAATAGAATGTAATCTCCAAAGGTAGCTGGATGAGAAACAAATATCCCTAAATAAATAAGGATGGCTCAAGAAGCTGTAAATCAGGACCAGGCACTCACAATAATGGAAGAGGGGAACTGGGAGCCAATGTGACAGGCGCCTAAGGCAGGCTCAAATAGGTTGCTGGAAAGGCACTGGGAGTCCGGATCTGAAGACACGCTGTGGAAGCAAGAGAAGCAGGAGTCTTCTGCAGTAGGAGCTGTGAAGACACGCTGTGGAAGCAAGAGAAGCAAGTTCAGAGAAGAGCCACCAGAATGGTGACCGGTCTGCAAAGCATGTCCTATGAGGAACGGTTGCAGGATTTGGGATTGTTTAGCATGCAAAAAAGAAGACTGAAAGGAGACTTAATAGCTGTCTACAGATATCTCAAGGGCTGTCACATTGTAGAAGGATCATCTTAATTCTCATTTGCACAAGGAAAGACTAGAAGCAATGGGATGAAACTGAATGGGAGAAGACACAGATTAGATATTAGAAAAAACTTTTTGACAGTTAGGGTGATCAATGAGTGGAACAGGCTGCCACGAGAGGTGGTGAGTTCTCCTTCAATGGAAGTCTTCAAACAGAGGCTGAACAGACATCTGTCTGGGATGATTTAGAGAATCCTGCTTTGAGCAGGGGGTTGGAACAGATGGCCCAGGAGGTCCCTTCCAACTCTACCATTCAATGATTCAATGTAAACTGTAGTCTAACTATGACATTTACAGAAGACTGTAGAATAACCGAATATAACTTATACAGTAAACTATCGAATGACTGACTACAGCTTTCAAACTAAACTGGCCATAAATCCTTATACCTGAGATAAGTAATTTTAGCCCTAGTGTGTTATATTTTTCTTTGTGTATAGGATGTAGCAGGAACATATTATCACACCTTTGACTATTTACAGGTGACTGACACCCAGTGAGATGGTGGAACGTGACATTTTTACTTGTGGATTTCAAGAAAAGAATAAGAAAAATCTCACAACAGGTAATTATAATATATATTAATTACTGATAATCGTCGGTTTAGGCATAAGTTCTAGGCCTGCCGAGGTGTAATAACACCTTCCTGGTACATGAAAATATACTGTTTGTGTTTTTCACATGTATATCTTCTATACCCAACTCTTAGTATAACATAACCATATCTCAGTTACAGAGGTAAGGAACGTTTCTTCTCCTTATACTCTGTCTTCTAAAATAAGAAAATGTTCCTATTTGTCATAGAATAGGCTTCTTATCATCAGTATAACATTCAATGCCTCGATTAAAAGCAACGGATATCATCATTTACTCTAGACTGTGGAGCGACTGACCATGGAATTTCCACTAGACGTGGACTGACTAACAACAACATTTACACTAGACTATTGACCGACTGACCACAGCATTTCCTCTAGACTGTGGATGGACTAACAACATTTAAACTAGACTGTGAACCAACTGAACACAGAATTTACACTAGACTGTGGACTGATTGACCACAGTAATTATACCAGACTTTAGACCGACTGACCAAAGCATTTACAATAGACTGTGAACCGACTAACCACTTCATTTACACTAGATTATGGAATGACTGACCACAGGATTTATACTAGACTGTGGACCGACTGACAACATGATTTACACTAGAATGTGGACTGACTGACCACAGCATTTAAACCAGACTGTGGACTGATTGACCATAGTATTTATTCCAGACTGTGGACCGACTGACAACATGATTTACACTAGACTGTGGACTGACTGACCACAGTTTTTATATTAGACTATGGAACGCCTGACCAAAGAATTTATAATAGACTCTGGACTGACTGACCATATCACTTACACTACACTGTGGACTGACTGGACACATTTACCGTAGACCTTAGACTTGACGGACCAAAACTTTCACATTAGCCTGTGGATGAATGATCAAAGCATTTACATTAGTCTGAAGACTGACTAACCACAGCATTTACACTATGTTTGAACTGCCTGGCCACATTTCCAGAAGACTTTGGGCTGACTGAGCACAGCATTTGCATTTGTTTAAGGACTTACTGACCATATCATTTACTTTCGATTTGGACTGCTTGACCACAATTCCAGTTGGCTGACTATAAAATTTACACTAGTCTAAGGACTGACTGAACACAGCAGTTATGCTAGGTGTGGAATTTCTGACAACATTTCTAGAAGACCAGAAGACTACAGACTGAATGACCACAACATTTACAATAGAATGTGGACTGACTGACCACTTTTACAATGGACTGTGGACTGGCCTGCAAAAACTTTTACACTAGTTTATGGACTGACTGACCATAGCATTTAAACTAGGTGTGGACTGCTTGACCACATTTGCAGTAAAGATTTGACTGCCTAACTATAACATTTACACAAGTCTAAGGACTGACTGACCACAGCATTTATGCTAGGTGTGTAAATTCTTACCACATTTCCAGTATACCAGAAGACTATTGACTGAATGACCACAACATTTACGTCAGAATGTGGACTGACTGACCTCTTTTACAATGGACTGTGGAGTGGTGGACAAAAACTTTTACACTAGTTTATGGACTGAATGACCATAGCATTTAAACTAGTTGTGGACGGCCTTACCACATTTCCAGTAAAGTTTTGACTGCCATACTATAACATTTACACTAGTTTAAAGACTGGCTGATGACAGCATTTATGCTAGGTGTGGACTGTCTGACCATATTTCATGTAAACTGTAGTCTAACTATAACATTTACAGAAGACTGTGGAATGACTGAACATAACATATACAGTAAACTATCGAATGACTGACTACAGCTTTCACACTAAACTGGCCACAGTCCTTATACCTGAGATAAGTAATTTTAGCCCTAGTGTGTTATATTTTTCTTTGTGTATAGCATGTAGCAGGAACATATTATCACACCTTTGACTATTTACAGGTGACTGACGCCCAGTGAGATGGTGGAACGTGACATTTTTACTTGTGGATTTCAAGAAAAGAATAAGAAAAATCTCATAACAGGTGATTAATATTTATATTAATTACTGATAATCGTCGGTTTAGGCATAAGTTCTAGGCCTGCTGAGGTGTAATAACACCTTCCTGGTACATGAGAATATACTGTTTGTGTTTTTCACATGTATATCTTCTATACCCAACTCTTAGTATAACATAACCATATCTCAGGTACAGAGGTAAGGAACATTTCTTCTCCTTATCCTCTGTCTTCTAAAATAAGAAAATGTTCCTATTTGTCATAGAATAGGCTTCTTATCAGTAGTATAACATTTAATGCCTCGATTATAAGATATGGATATCATCATTTACTCTAGACTGTTGAGCGACTGACCACGGAATTTCCACTAGACTGTGGACTGACTAACAACAACATTTACACTAGACTATTGACCGACTGACCACAGCATTTCCTCTAGACTGTGGACGGACTAACAACTACATTTACACTAGACTGTGAACCAACTGAACACAGAATTTACACTAGCCTGTGGACAGAGTGACCACAGTTTTTATACCAGACTTTGGACCTACTGACCAAAGCATTTACAATAGACTGTGAACCGACTGACCACAGCATTTACACTATGTTTGGACTGCCTGGCCACATTTCCAGAAGACTTTGGGCTGACTGAGCACAGCATTTGCACTTATTTAAGGTTTTACTGACCATATCATTTACTTTCGATTTGGACTGCCTGGCCACATTTCCAGAAGACTTTGGGCTGTCTGAGCACAGCATTTGCATTTATTTAAGGACTTACTGACCATGTCATTTACTTTCGATATGGACTGCTTGACCACAATTCCAGTAAAGTTTGCACCGGATGACTATAAAATTTACACTAGACTAAGGACTGACTGAACACAGCAGTTATGCTAGGTGTGGAATTTCTGACAACATTTCTAGAAGACCAGAAGACTACAGACTGAATGACCACAACATTTACAATAGAATGTGGACTGACTGACCACTTATACAATGGACTGTGGACTGGCCTGGAAAAACTTTTACACTAGTTTATGGACTGAGTGACCATAGCATTTAAACTAGGTGTGGACTGCTTGACCACATTTGCAGTAAAGATTTGACTGCCTGACTCTAACATTTACACAAGTCTAAGGACTGACTGTCCACAGCATTTATGCTAGGTGTGTAAATTCTTACCACATTTCCAGTATACCAGAAGACTATTGACTGAATGACCACAACATTTACGTCAGAATGTGGACTGACTGACCTCTTTTACAATGGACTGTGGAGTGGTGGACAAAAACTTTTACACTAGTTTATGGACTGAATGACCATAGCATTTAAACTAGTTGTGGACGGCCTTACCACATTTCCAGTAAAGTTTTGACTGCCATACTATAACATTTACACTAGTTTAAAGACTGGCTGACGACAGAATTTATGCTAGGTGTGGACTGTCTGACCAGATTTCATGTAAACTGTAGTCTAACTATAACATTTACAGAAGACTGTGGAATGACTGAACATAACATATACAGTAAACTATCGAATGACTGACTACAGCTTTCACACTAAACTGGCCACAGTCCTTATACCTGAGATAAGTAATTTTAGCCCTAGTGTGTTATATTTTTCTTTGTGTGTAGCATGTAGCAGGAACATATTATCACACCTTTGACTATTTACAGGTGACTGACGCCCAGTGAGATGGTGGAACGTGACATTTTTACTTGTGGATTTCAAGAAAAGAATAAGAAAAATCTCATAACAGGTAATTAATATTTATATTAATTACTGATAATCGTCGGTTTAGGCATAAGTTCTAGGCCTGCCGAGGTGTAATAACACCTTCCTGGTACATGAGAATATACTGTTTGTGTTTTTCACATGTATATCTTCTATACCCAACTCTTAGTATAACATAACCATATCTCAGGTACAGAGGTAAGGAACATTTCTTCTCCTTATCCTCTGTCTTCTAAAATAAGAAAATGTTCCTATTTGTTATAGAATAGGCTTCTTATCAGTAGTATAACATTTAATGCCTCGATTATAAGATATGGATATCATCATTTCCTCTAGACTGTGGAGCGACTGACCACGGAATTTCCACTAGACTGTGGACTGACTAACAACAACATTTACACTAGACTATTGACCGACTGACCACAGCATTTCCTCTAGACTGTGGACGGACTAACAACTACTGTAAGGTTCTGTGTATCTGTTTCTGAAACTCAGTTTGTTCGTCGGCCATTTTGCTTTCTGTTTTGCTGCAGCTATCTTGCCCTCAGTTAAAATGGAGTTTTCCAGCTTGCATGTTCCCGCCCTGATTCTCTCCGTTTGCTTCTTAAACAGCCACACCTGAGCAATCAGTGCTTCAGAATCTAGCCTGCAGTGAACCTGTGTTCTGACTCCTGAAGCCTTGGACCTTGTACTCCAGCCAGTTCTACTGAGAAACTCTGAAGCACTTGTGGACTCTGAACTCTGCTCTTGAAAGCCCCACGTTTGCATGGACTTGCGGTAACATAGAAGAAGATCTGAATCTGTTGTGGAGAGTTATTGCTGAGCTTAGATTACTCTGGCCTGCTGTGTCTCCTGCTTCTGTGTTTGCAACCTGTGTGTTTATTTTTGCCAATTTGTATGAAGCAATACAAGACTTTCTTTATCAACCTGTGTCTCAAGTATTTTCATCGCACCCAAGCACAAGACGCTATATGAACTGTACCACATACATTACAAGATTCTGAAGCCAAACGTTAGTGTCTGCTGGGTCTGGAAAGGCTTGTCTGCTGTACTGTGGATATTGGATGTCCGGTTGTACTTTCTGTGATGACAGTGGTTGTGACTTCTCACAACCATTCCAGGTGAGCAATTCCCTTAAGTTTTTTTTCTGCAGTGTTATCACAGGTAAACACTATTGTTTTTTTTTTTTTTTCTCTTCTCTTTTTGTCTGCTGAAACTCTGGATATCAGATGTCTGGTTGAAAGCTTTCTGTGATGATAGTGGTTGTGACTTCTCACAACCATTCCAGGTGAGCAGTTCCCTTAAAGTTTTTTCTTTCTTCAGTGTTGCCACAGGTGAACACTATTGTTTTTTTTTCTCTCTCCTCTTCTTCCAGTATCCTGTCTTAAAAGATCTGGAAAATGGAGGCCCGCATAAAGGAACTTTGTGGAGTGACTGATAATATCCTTGCAGATTTGCAGAATATAAAGACCCGTTTTACAAATCTTCAGGACCTAAATAATCACAATTTACAAGTGGTTGGACAGACTACTCAGGATTTGCGAGCCAGGATTGAGGTTCTGGAGGGGCAAATCCAGGCTCCTGCCGTGGCCCCGAGTTCTGGGATTCCCAAGTTGCCCCCTTTTCGTTTTGGTGGTGAACGTGAAAAATTCAGGGGATTTGTTAATCAATGTAATCTTTTTTTTTCTGCACATGCTTCACAATTTCCTACTGAACGATCTAAGGTGCTTACTATAATTATGTTGCTTACCAACAAGGCTTTGATATGGGCAAACCCTCTGATTGAGACTGAGGATGATTGTTTGAATCACCTTGATGATTTTATTTCAGCCATGGGGCAGGTGTTTGATGACCCCAATCGAGGTGCAACAGCTGAAGCAGCCATGTTAGCTTTGCGCCAAGGTAAGCACTCAGTAGCTGAATATGCCTTGGATTTCAGGAGATGGGCCCTTGATACCACCTGGGACAATTCCGCCAAAAAATCTATTTTTCGAAAGGGGTTATCCCCACTAATTAAGGATGAACTTGCTCGTGCCGACCCTCCCACTGCGTTAGGTGACTTTATTAACTACTGCATCCGTATTGATACTCGTTTAACTGAACGCAGGCAAGAGAGATGGTTCGAAAGCAATCGTACTAACCTTTTCCTACCTTCCTCTCCAGCTAAGGAACCTTTGAATAGGATTACACGGGAACCTGAACCTGAACCCATGCAGGTAGACTCTTTACTACGACGGGTTAGTGATGCACGCAAGGAACATCGTTTTAAGGAGAATCTATGTTTTTATTGTGGTAAGTCAGGGCACTTTATTATTAACTGTCCCAGCCGTTCTCGCAAGACTACTGCAGCACTCATTCATTGTGAGTGTTGCGAGAGGGGATCTGTCAGGTCCGAGCCTCAGGCTCCAGAGAGAGCTGCAGCAACAGATCTTGATTTCTCGGACTTAAACTCCGTTACCTCTGAGGACGTTGACTGTGTAAATGCTGCCATCTTTCAAGTTTCCTCAGCGGTGTCCCAGCTGAGTTGTAAGAAAAACAATTCTCACTGTTTTCTTTCCATCAAATTTTGGGTTGACTCAGCCTGGGTGTCTAGCTCTGCCATGATCGACTCAGGTGCAAGTGGAAATTTTATGGATGTCTCCTTTGCTCTAAAACAGGGAATACGTTCAGTGAAGAAGGCTGCTCCAGTATAGATGGAAACTGTGGATGGCTCCCTGCTGACCTCTGGACCAGTGGATCAGGAAACAGAGCCTTTAAAGGTTCTTATGGGTAAAGATCATCAAGAGAAACTGTCCTTTATGCTTATCTCTTCTCCCCACTTTCCCATTATTCTAGGGCTACCATGGCTGCAGGCTCAGAATCCTACCATTAACTGGGAGACCAAGGAATTACACTTTCCAGAGAAACAGATGAGTCAAAAAATTTCAGCTTGCTCTGTTCCTAAAGGAACCATGTCAGTCCCTGAATTACCAGCTGTATACCAGGACTATGTGGATTTATGTGACAAGAAGAACGCTGACCAGCTTCCTCCTCACCGTCCATATGATTGTCCAATTGAATTATTGCCTGGAGCAGAGATACCTTTTGGTAAGATCTACCCCCTGGCGGGGCCCGAGCTGAAGGCTTTAAAAGAGTACATAGACGAAAATCTAGCCAAGGGCTTCATACGCCCCTCTTCATCTCCTGCAGGGGCACCCATATTCTTTGTAAAGAAGAAAGATGGATCCCTGAGACCATGCGTAGACTATAGGGAACTTAATAAGGTTACTATTAGAAACCGTTATCCATTGCCTTTAATCCCTGAGTTATTGGAGAGAGTGCGACATGCTAAAATTTTTTCTAAACTAGATCTTCGTGGGGCCTATAACTTAGTCCGTATTAGACCTGGGGATGAATGGAAGACTGCATTCAGGTCACGCTATGGACACTTTGAATATCTGGTTATGCCTTTTGGTCTGAGTACCGCCCCAGCCACTTTCCAACACTTGGTGAATGACATCTTCAGGGATCTCCTAGATACATTCGTGGTAATTTATTTGGATGATATTTTAATTTTTTCTAACTCCACAGAGGAACATCATGGACATGTGAGAATGGTCTTGGAACGTCTAAGACAAAATCATCTTTACATCAAGCTTGAAAAGTGTGAATTCCATAAGACCGAAATTCAATTTCTGGGGTATGTACTGTCTACACAAGGAATTAGTATGGATGGAAGTAAAACCCAAGCCATCAATGATTGGCCAAGTCCTAGAAATGTGAAGGAGGTACAGCGCTTCATCGGGTTTGCAAACTTCTATAGACGTTTCATTAGAAATTTCTCTGAGGTAGTGTCACCTATCACCCAACTTACCCGGAAAGAGTCTAAGTTCTCCTGGACTCCCCAAGCCCAGGAAGCATTTTCCCGTCTAAAAGATAAATTTACCACTGCACCTATCCTAGTACATCCCAACCCAGAGCTTGCCTTCATAATAGAGGTGGATGCTTCAGACTGTGCCGTGGGAGCTATACTCTCTCAGAGAACAGGTGAGAAGAATGTCTTGCATCCCTGTGCCTTCTTTTCCCAGCAGTTGTCTTCGGCTGAGAAGAACTACGATGTGGGCAATAGAGAGTTGTTGGCCATTATTGCCGCCTTCAAAGAATGGAGACACCTTCTTCAAGGAGCTGCACAGCAAATAGTCGTTCTGACAGATCATCGTAATCTTGAGTTTATCAGGTCGGCTAAGTGCCTGACTCCTCGCCAGGCTCGCTGGAATCTTTTCTTAAACCAATTTAATTTTATTATTTCTTATAGACCAGGATCGCGCAATGGAAAGGCTGATGCACTCTCTAGGATTTACTCAGCAGAGACACGTCCAATTACTCCTCCTAAGACTATTCTTCCTGACTCTAGATTCCTAGGAGTGATTCATCATCAAGACCTAATTAAAGACATCAAGGAAGCATACCATGCGGATTCTTTTTTGGCTCAACCCCCAAGGGACGTAAGTCTTGTCTTTAAGAATGGTGTGTGGATTCTGGGACAACGTCTGTATATACCTGAAACAGTCAGATTGAGAGTATTGCAACTCATTCACGATTCCAAAATAGCCGGGCATAGAGGAATTCTAAAGACACAGGAATTTCTTTCTCGTTTCTTTTGGTGGCCCACTTGTAGGAAGGATGTTTTGGACTATGTCACTTCGTGTGAGGTTTGTGCAAGATGCAAAACACCTCGCTCTTCACCAACTGGTCTGTTACAGCCTCTTCCCACCCCGTCCCGCCCGTGGGGATCCATTTCTATGGACTTCATTGTGGAATTACCAACCTCTCAAGGGAAGAACACTATTCTAGTGGTGGTTGATCGTTTAACAAAGGCAGCTCATTTTATCCCTTGTGTCGGCTTACCCACTGCAAAACAGACATCAGATTTGATGATTAAAGATGTGTTTCGTTTACATGGAGTACCGGATGAGGTTATTTCGGATCGAGGGGTGCAATTCACTTCTAGGTTTTGGCAAAATTTCTGTGCAGCATTGGACATTAAAGTAAACCTTTCTTCTGCTTTTCATCCCCAGACTAATGGACAAACCGAACGAACCAATCAAACCCTGGAGCAGTATCTCCACTGCTTTATCTGCCACCTACAGGATGATTGGGTGGATCTACTTCCATTGGCTGAGTTCTCTTACAACAACTCTCAGAGTGCCTCCACTAAACAGTCTCCTTTTTACTCTAATTTAGGTTATCATCCTAACATTCTACCACGATTTCCCATAGAGACGCCTTTGCCAGCAGTGGCTGAAAGAGTCACGACTTTACAGAAGAATATGGATCTTCTAAAGGAGAATCTGGAATCGGCTCAGGAAAGGTACAAGAAGGCAGCAGATAAATTTCGTAAACCTGCACCAGCTTTTAAGGTAGGAGACCTGGTCTGGCTGTCAACCAGAAATCTTAAGTTAAGGATTCCATCGTCTAAGTTGGGACATAAGTACATTGGACCCTATAAAATCAGTAAGATTATAAGTGCCGTTGCTTGTCGTCTTCAATTGCCCAGAACTATGAGAATCCACCCTGTCTTTCATGTATCCCTACTAAAGGCTGCGACACCCAATACGTTTCCTGGACGTTCTTCTCCTTGCCCTGACCAGTGCTAGTCGATGGTCAGGAAGAATTTGTGGTGGAAAGGATTTTAGATTCCAGGTTGTATAGAAATCAGTTACAATATCTGATTAAATGGCAGGGCTACCCAGTGGAGGACAACTCATGGGAGCCAGTCAATAACGTTAATGCTCCTCGCTTGCTCCGTCAGTTTCATCAGAGGTACCCACACAAGCCTGGTCTGAGGTCATCCGGAGGTTGCCCCTAAGGGGGGAGTAATGTAAGGTTCTGTGTATCTGTTTCTGAAACTCAGTTTGTTCGTCGGCCATTTTGCTTTCTGTTTTGCTGCAGCTATCTTGCCCTCAGTTAAAATGGAGTTTTCCAGCTTGCATGTTCCCGCCCTGATTCTCTCCGTTTGCTTCTTAAACAGCCACACCTGAGCAATCAGTGCTTCAGAATCTAGCCTGCAGTGAACCTGTGTTCTGACTCCTGAAGCCTTGGACCTTGTACTCCAGCCAGTTCTACTGAGAAACTCTGAAGCACTTGTGGACTCTGAACTCTGCTCTTGAAAGCCCCACGTTTGCATGGACTTGCGGTAACATAGAAGAAGATCTGAATCTGTTGTGGAGAGTTTTGCTGAGCTTAGATTACTCTGGCCTGCTGTGTCTCCTGCTTCTGTGTTTGCAACCTGTGTGTTTATTTTTGCCAATTTGTATGAAGCAATACAAGACTTTCTTTATCAACCGTGTCCAAGTATTTTCATCGCACCCAAGCACAAGAACGCTATATGAACTAGTACCACATACTTACAACTACATTTACACTAGACTGTGAACCAACTGAACACAGAATTTACACTAGACTGTGGACTGAGTGACCACAGTTTTTATACCAGACTTTGGACCTACTGACCAAAGCATTTACAATAGACTGTGAACCGACTGACCACAGCATTTACACTATGTTTGGACTGCCTGGCCACATTTCCAGAAGACTTTGGGCTGACTGAGCACAGCATTTGCACTTATTTAAGGATTTACTGACCATATCATTTACTTTCGATTTGGACTGCCTGGCCACATTTCCAGAAGACTTTGGGCTGTCTGAGCACAGCATTTGCATTTATTTAAGGACTTACTGACCATGTCATTTACTTTCGATTTGGACTGCTTGACCACAATTCCAGTAAAGTTTGCACTGGCTGAATATAAAAATTTACACTAGTCTAAGGACTGACTGAACACAGCAGTTACGCTAGGTGTGGAATTTCTGACAACATTTCTAGAAGACCAGAAGAGTACAGACTGAATGACCACAACATTTAAAATAGAATGTGGACTGACTGACCACTTATACAATGGACTGTGGACTGGCCTGGAAAAACTTTTACACTAGTTTATGGACTGAGTGACCATAGCATTTAAACTAGGTGTGGACTGCTTGACCACATTTGCAGTAAAGATTTGACTGCCTGACTCTAACATTTACACAAGTCTAAGGAATGACTGACCACAGCATTTATGCTAGGTGTGGAAATTCTTACCACATTTACAGTATACCAGAAGACTATTGAATGAATGACCACAACATTTACGTCAGAATGTGGACTGACTGACCTCTTTTACAATGGACTGTGGAGTGGTGGACAAAAACTTTTACACTAGTTTATGGACTGAATGACCATAGCATTTAAACTAGTTGTGGACGGCCTTACCACATTTCCAGTAAAGTTTTGACTGCCATACTATAACATTTACACTAGTTTAAAGACTGGCTGACGACAGAATTTATGCTAGGTGTGGACTGTCTGACCAGATTTCATGTAAACTGTAGTCTAACTATAACATTTACAGAAGACTGTGGAATGACTGAACATAACATATACAGTAAACTATCGAATGACTGACTACAGCTTTCACACTAAACTGGCCACAGTCCTTATACCTGAGATAAGTAATTTTAGCCCTAGTGTGTTATATTTTTCTTTGTGTGTAGCATGTAGCAGGAACATATTATCACACCTTTGACTATTTACAGGTGACTGACGCCCAGTGAGATGGTGGAACGTGACATTTTTACTTGTGGATTTCAAGAAAAGAATAAGAAAAATCTCATAACAGGTAATTAATATTTATATTAATTACTGATAATCGTCGGTTTAGGCATAAGTTAGGCCTGCCGAGGTGTAATAACACCTTCCTGGTACATGAGAATATACTGTTTGTGTTTTTCACATGTATATCTTCTATACCCAACTCTTAGTATAACATAACCATATCTCAGGTACAGAGGTAAGGAACATTTCTTCTCCTTATCCTCTGTCTTCTAAAATAAGAAAATGTTCCTATTTGTTATAGAATAGGCTTCTTATCAGTAGTATAACATTTAATGCCTCGATTATAAGATATGGATATCATCATTTCCTCTAGACTGTGGAGCGACTGACCACGGAATTTCCACTAGACTGTGGACTGACTAACAACAACATTTACACTAGACTATTGACCGACTGACCACAGCATTTCCTCTAGACTGTGGACGGACTAACAACTACATTTACACTAGACTGTGAACCAACTGAACACAGAATTTACACTAGACTGTGGACTGAGTGACCACAGTTTTTATACCAGACTTTGGACCTACTGACCAAAGCATTTACAATAGACTGTGAACCGACTGACCACAGCATTTACACTATGTTTGGACTGCCTGGCCACATTTCCAGAAGACTTTGGGCTGACTGAGCACAGCATTTGCACTTATTTAAGGATTTACTGACCATATCATTTACTTTCGATTTGGACTGCCTGGCCACATTTCCAGAAGACTTTGGGCTGTCTGAGCACAGCATTTGCATTTATTTAAGGACTTACTGACAATGTCATTTACTTTCGATTTGGACTGCTTGACCACAATTCCAGTAAAGTTTGCACTGGCTGAATATAAAAATTTACACTAGTCTAAGGACTGACTGAACACAGCAGTTACGCTAGGTGTGGAATTTCTGACAACATTTCTAGAAGACCAGAAGAGTACAGACTGAATGACCACAACATTTAAAATAGAATGTGGACTGACTGACCACTTATACAATGGACTGTGGACTGGCCTGGAAAAACTTTTACACTAGTTTATGGACTGAGTGACCATAGCATTTAAACTAGGTGTGGACTGCTTGACCACATTTGCAGTAAAGATTTGACTGCCTGACTCTAACATTTACACAAGTCTAAGGAATGACTGACCACAGCATTTATGCTAGGTGTGGAAATTCTTACCACATTTCCAGTATACCAGAAGACTATTGAATGAATGACCACAACATTTACGTCAGAATGTGGACTGACTGACCTCTTTTACAATGGACTGTGGAGTGGTGGACAAAAACTTTTACACTAGTTTATGGACTGAATGACCATAGCATTTAAACTAGTTGTGGACGGCCTTACCACATTTCCAGTAAAGTTTTGACTGCCATACTATAACATTTACACTAGTTTAAAGACTGGCTGATGACAGCATTTATGCTAAGTGTGGACTGTCTGACCATATTTCATGTAAACTGTAGTATAACTATAACATTTACAGAAGACTGTGGAATGACTGAACATAACATATACAGTAAACTATCGAATGACTGACTACAGCTTTCGCACTAAACTGGCCACAGTCCTTATACCTGAGATAAGTAATTTTAGCCCTAGTGTGTTATATTTTTCTTTGTGTATAGCATGTAGCAGGAACATATTATCACACCTTTGACTATTTACAGGTGACTGACGCCCAGTGAGATGGTGGAACGTGACATTTTTACTTGTGGATTTCAAGAAAAGAATAAGAAAAATCTCATAACAGGTAATAAATATTTATATTAATTACTGATAATCGTCGGTTTAGGCATAAGTTCTAGGCCTGCCGAGGTGTAATAACACCTTCCTGGTACATGAGAATATACTGTTTGTGTTTTTCACATGTATATCTTCTATACCCAACTCTTAGTATAACATAACCATATCTCAGGTACAGAGGTAAGGAACATTTCTTCTCCTTATCCTCTGTGTTAGGGTCTGCGGAACGCACCAAATATATAAAGTGGAGAGGTGCGTTCGCAGCCCGGGGTCCACCGTGCAAGCAAAGCCTGCTGCTAGTAAGATGACGAAAGTAGCGAACTCTGTTATCCCGCAGAGTCGCTAAAATAAACGCCTTAGCGCATTGTGGCAGTAAGTGCAGACTCTGTTAATTCACAGAGCCGCTAACGGGATGCCACAGTGCTATATGGCGATATGTGCGAACTCACTTAGCTTCAGTGAGCCGCAAAGTAAAACGCTAGGGCGCTGTCTAGCGTCGAGAGCGAACCCTGTTACGTCACAGAGCCGCTGAGAACAAACACCGTGTCCTGTCAAATGCAGCGATGAGCTGCGGAGCGTGAACATGCTTGGCAGGCTCCCAAGACCTATCCTCAGGCCCATAGCCCCTCCAGTCCACCAAATAAAACTTTTTGCCCCGTACCACCTTACACCACCTTACACCCCACGATGGCGTTCACCTCATGGTCATCCGCAGATGAACCCGATGTCCCGGCAGATGACTCAGAAAACCGGGACATGAGCACGGGTTTCAGGAGGGACATGTGAAAGGTGTCGGAGATACCCAGGCGTGGTGGAAGAGCTAAACGGTATACCACAGGGTTAACCTGCTCGAGGACCTTGAAAGGACCCAGGTAGCGGGGTGCCAACTTAGTGGACTCAACTCGCAGCCTGATGTTACGGGCGGAGAGCCACACCAAATCCCCAGGAGCAAATGTAGGAGCGGGGCGCCGATGGGCATCGGCCGAAGACCTCATCCTCTCTTTGGAGGCCTGAATGGCATCCTGCGTGCGGTCCCAAATGTCCCGTGCCTCCACAGCCCAGTCTGCCACCCTGGAATCGGCGGAAGACACGGGCATAGGCACTGGTACCCGCGGATGCTGACCGTAGTTCAGGAGGAATGGGGTCTGTCCGGTGGAATCAGCCACAGCATTGTTTAATGCAAACTCAGCCCATGGTAGCAAGGATGCCCAGTCATCCTGCCTGGCTGAGACAAAATGTCGTAGATAGGTGACCAAGGTCTGGTTGGCCCTCTCTACCAACCCATTCGTCTCAGGATGGTACGCTGAAGAGAGATTTAACTCAATACTGAGTAGACGACAAAGCTCTCTCCAGAACCGAGACGCAAACTGGGGACCTCGGTCACTGACAATCTTGTCCGGCATGCCGTGTAAACGGAAGATGTGCCTAACAAACAACGCTGCCAGAGCCCGTGCAGAAGGTAACCGTGGTAGTGGCACCAGATGCACCATTTTAGAGAAATGGTCAGTGATTACTCAAATGATGGTGCAACCCCGAGACTTGGGCAAGCCCACCACAAAGTCCATCCCAACCATCTCCCAGGGCCTGTCTGCCACCGGCAAAGGGTAAAGTAACCCAGCTGGCCGTTGTCGTGGAGACTTATTTTTGGCGCAGGAGACACACGCCCGAACATAGTCCCCAACATCACGGACCATATGCGGCCACCAATATGTCCTCGCCAGCAATTCAGATGTCCCTCTTGGCCAAAGGCCCCCCACCGGGGACGAATGTCCCAAGGAGACCTCCGTCAAAATTGTAGGACAAAAGTCTTCCCCGGGGGGCACAGACCTAGCGAAACCGGGGGCCACTGTTCTCGGGCTCTCTTGGGGATGAAAAGCCAGGGCCCCCCACCCCCCTCCGGGGACACCACAAGGGAGAGACTCGGCACAAATTTCTTCCCCCCGAGAGGAAATGCATTTGAAATGAAAAGGGAGAAGAAAAGGCCCATCTGGCTTAGAAATTAACCCGCTGGCTGTCTGAAAATACCAGGTTTTTGTAACCGTAAGACTGGAAAAGGGAAAAGGACTCCCCCCAACAGATGTCTCCACCCCGGGAAAAGGCCCAACTTCATTGCTAGCAATCCCTGTCCCCGAGGGATAACCCCCTGTGGTGTGAAGTCTTGGAAAAAAGAAGCTGGATGTTCCGACCTTTACATCCTTTTGGGAAGAGGAGCTCCCCGCAAAACGGAAGGCATCCCCCTCCCAAAATAAATGGGTTTTTCAAAACGGGCGATGTGGGTGGGACTCTAGCAAATGAGACTTAATAAAAAATGAAGGCCTTGGAGACCCTTCAGACCCCAATTTGGGATTTCTCCCTTTTTTGGGAAGGGCCACACGGGAGCTACCCAAATTTTAGAATGGGGAATGAACTGCGTAGAATTTTTGAACCCCCTAAAGCGCTGCACCCCCTTTAAGAGTGGGGTTCTTGCCCGTCCCTCACCGCCCGTAGTTTGGGAGGATCCATACCCAAACCCTGGGGGGGGAGATGAATACCCCGGAAAAGGGAAGATCCTGCCAAACACACATTTTTCCCCTTTGCGTAAAAGGGAAATTTTCCCCCAGGGGTCGAAAAAACCCTGCCCAAAATCCCCCCGGTGGAGTCAAAAACTGGAGAGAAAGAGTAACAACCAGATGACTCGACCCAGGTGGGAAAATATCCGGAAGATTCATTGACAAATTTTTGGGAAAACGTGGAGCATTACAGAGCCCAAAGGGCATCACCTTTTTCAGCCCCCCCTGGGATTAAAGCCTCTTCCATTCGCCCCCTCACAGATGCGAATAGGTTTTAAAACACCCCGGGGATTATTTATGAATACCCTTGTCCCCCAAACCTACAAAGTCAAGATCAGGGGGGAACGGGTACTTGTTTTAACGGGGGAGGCGTTTAAAACCCCCGTAAAAACACGGGCGCAATTCTCCGTTTTTTTTCTGCACGAAGAAAAACCGCCCCTGCCGGGGACAAAACCCAATTTCCCAATAAACCCCCTTTCAGGTTTTGATATATTGCAATGGCCTCTGTCTCAGGAAGAGA
>JARQOD010002089.1:0-83871 GCA_033576555.1 Oophaga sylvatica
CACGCCCCCCCTGCATGCCTCTGCAGATAGGGCAACATTCAGGAGGCCACGCCCCCCCACAGGCCTTCACTACCGCTCTGTACCCACCCCCTGCTGTAGGCAAGGCTGGCCACTCCCCTTCGGCATCCAGTGGTGGCGGGGTCCCCCGCACGGACCCCTTTTGGGGTCTACATGCCGAGTGCCCAGGGCTTCACCACGGTGGCCTCCAGGGGAGCTACCAACTCCTTGCAGGTCTTTAATTGCTGCTTTACAGCAGTATCTGCGCCCCTTCTATGCTTCTGGACCCCCATAAGTGATCCAACATTAACGGATCCGTTCGTGGGGGGCCAGAAGCTGCTCTCACCGCAATTGGAGATGCGGCCCTGGCTTTACCTTTACCAGGTGCTGGGCCAGCCCCCCCTGCCACCGGGGACTGAGCCCAAGCACCCCCACTAACGCCACCATTACCAGTACCAGCACCGATCTCCATATCGCTGCCTGAATCCGAACTGCCACCACCAGAAGTGTCAGCAAGACCCAGGCAGACTTTACTCTCCCCGCTCCCTTGCACCGGACCCACCACAGGGCCCGGGCTGGGGTGGGCAGCGGGTTCCACACAGCGGGACTGGGGGGCCCCGGAAAGAGGGACAAAAACAAGCTTCTCCTCCACCACTTGCTTCGCCTTACGCCTTCTTCCCCTCTTCCCAGTTGCCTCATCCTCAAGGCAGACCTCGTCCCCAAACAACAGCGTGCCAAACCGTGTCGGGGACTCAATCTGCCTCACTTGCTGTAGGATGAGGCAGCCCCCCTTGTTATTTCTCCCGCTCCCTCCATCCTCCCCCTCACTCCCACTTTCCTCCATGTCACTGGAGTCCGGTGGGAGAGCCACTTGTTCGGGGGCTATCCCGCTGTGCGATACCTGGGAGCTTTACCCACCAGGTCCTGGGCGCTCTTACTCACCAGGTCCTGGGCGCTCTTACTCACCAGGTCCCCAGGTGGAGCTGGCGCAGATGTTCCGCCATCTTCCTCCTCCTCGTCCTCCACCTGGCTGGAGCCTCCTGACCCCCCAGGAGATCCCCCGGTCAGGGCTCTGAACCGGTCATCGTTCTTTAGCTTCTCCTCGAAGGGGCCGCTTCCCTCCAGGATGATCTTCCTCCTCTCCTTCCAGTGCTCTTATCTCCCCCTTCAGCTTCCGACCGTGGCAGATACCTCCGCTCTCTTTGAGGCAGGGAGCCATTTTTTGCTGTCACTCGGGCTCCCCTCAACTTCTCCCGGAGTATCCTCAGCTGCTTAGCTGCCTCCTCATACTCACAGAGGTGGGCATGGATGCGGGAGGCATAGATGGTGGACGGCTCTCCCGCAGCCTTGGAGCCCCAGATATTAAGGGGGGCTCCTGCCGCACCTCTGCCTGCAGCCTCCTCACCGGGAGAAGGAGCTGCCACGGCCCCGGCTTCAGGGGTCCTGGATCCTGGAGCCTTGCGGCCCCCCGGTGTCTTCCTCCTATTCATCCCGGGACTGGCTTGCTTCAGCGTGGGCCTCCAGATGATATGTGAGGCCCCCACCCCCAGCTAGCTTGCCGGGGGTGGGAGCCAGGGGCACAGCCCCGACGCTCAGTCCCAGGGAAAGTCTTTCTGCCTGGGAAGGGGCAGGTAGCAGTCCAGATAGAGAAAAAAAAAATCCTCCTTCCCAGGCACTTAGCTCCTAGCAGTCTTGCTCTCTGCTTCCACCACCACAACCACACTCCAGCAACCACACCTCTCCACTTCCTGGGTGGAGCTGGAACTCTATTTTTATTAAATATACAAAAACATACAACATAACACAATAAAATCAAAATCAAAACCTATTCCAGACCACGTTATAAAATAAATAAAATTACCAAAGAAACGTTTTAAGGAAAAACAGGAACCAGTTCAAATCCACTTTCTCTACGCCATTTCCAAGTCCTCACTTTATAAGTCCTTAGAACTTTCCAGTCTTCTTCAGGACCCCCAGCAGAAACCTTCTTTCAAATGAAAAAAAAGGGAAAAGAAAAGGGAAAACAAAATCATATTCTATTTACCCATTCACACACATCATACCTCATTCACCCCCATTCACACCTATTTACATATTTACAAATACAAAAACTATTACACAACATTCTGGCCCATTGCCTCAACAAAATTATGCCATTCTGGCCTTAAAATCCTAACCTTCGCTAAAACCTAATACAAATCACACAAAAATTTTATTTTTTTTTTTTTTTTATATATTCCCCCCACCACACCTCCGGTCCATAAGTTCATGGCCTAACTGAAACAAAAAACCCGGGTCCATATAAGTTTTATGCCCTTTCACAGCAAAAATTTTTTCCTCTTCGGTCCGTGGGTCCATGGAAGTTTCCTGTCCACTGCCCTTCAAACATCTTTCTCCACACCCCACCCCCCCAGACAACCCCCACCCAACCTAACTATCCCCCACATACTACTATCTACAGACATCAGACAATCAAAAACAAAACACTTATATATACAATACAATACATCAATATATACATATAAAAATACCATACTACAATTTATCAATAATCCTAACTACTATAATCTTTAATTTTTCCTTTCTTTCCTATTACAAGGCCCAAGTTCGGTGCCTGTAAGCCCAATATCCATTCTTTATTTTATTACAAAACAAAAAGCTACATGTGTCATGCAATATCCCACCACCAGGAGACTGGAGCCCTAAGAGGCCTTGTCCCTTACCAACACACATTCACCCTGTCCCTCATCAACTAAAACTGTCCCTACTTCTTCCCTAACCGACTGTCCCTATCTATCCCTATCTATCCCTAGTCTACCTAACTTAACTTAACTAACTCTCTATCTGTCCCTCACTACTGACCCTCCCTGACCCTATCTGCCCCTACTTCTCTCCCTCAACACCCACACCACCTTATGCTGTCCCTACCACCATTCACACACAGAACTTTCCCTTGAGTGTGTTTTTAAAAGGAGAAGCCCCTCCAAAGCCAAGAGCCTTCCTCACACCCAACCTCTCGAACTCCAAAGAACGCACCTTCCCCAGGTCACCCAAGATGTTACTAACCACCTCATCCCGGGGAGGGCTTTCTGCTGCGTCGAAACTAAAACACCGTGCATTCCACGTGTAAAACCTGACCACTACACTAACTAAGAATAAAGTGCTCCGCTCTCGGCCACCCAGGGATCTGAACGCCCCATAGACCCACTCGGCGTAGGAAAGGGACGCTAGCCGCGGCCAACGTATGGAAGCACCCACCTGTTGTAAACCTCTGCATTAAAGGGACACTGAAGGAGGAAGTGCTCCATGCTTTCCAGCACGTCGCCACACTCCTCACGAGGACAACCCCGATCATCGGAGTTCCTGTACTTCAAGTTGTCCCTTACATACAGTCTCCCGTGAAAGCAGCGCCAGGACAAGTCCCAAAACTTCGTGGGGATCCGCTCTGAATTTAAAAGCCCAAGCCCCACCTCCAGATCCCGGCCTGGGCAATCCCTGAGGACCAGGGGCTTCTGGAAATGGGTCAACAGAACCCTTCTGTCAAGACATTGTCTCGACATGGTCCTGATTGCCCTCATTTCCAGACCCCACCGGCGGATTACCTTCAGAACCGGGGTAGCGTAAGCCGGAAGATGTCCGTGAGGTGTACGGAGATCCTTCACTTGCCCTCCTGTCTCCCACTCCTGGAAGAAGGGCCGAAACCAACCCCTGCAGGAGAATACCCACGGAGGAGCCCTCTCTAGCCAGAGGTTGGAAACATTGGCTTTAAGAAAGGTGTTCACTAAGAACACTACTGGGTTGACCATACCCAACCCACCTAGTCTCCTCGTACGGTACGTGACCTCTCTCTTGATTAGGTTGAGCCTATTCCCCATAACAGCTGAAGAACAGGCTGTAAACCCGTGTCCAAAGAGGTTCTGGCAAGATGCACACACTGCCCAGGTAAATTAACAAGGGAAGCAGAAAGCCTTTAGCCAAGCTAACCCTTTCCCTCAGGGTTAAAGACCAACCCTTCCACTGGTCCACCTTTTGGGCGGCAATCTTGAGTCTGCCTCCCAATTTTGCTGGGGATAGTCCCCGGGACCAAATTCGATGCCTAGAATTTTGGCGGAGGCCTGGGGCTCTGGAAGGGTGCCCGGGAGATCAAAACTAGGATCTCCCCCTCCCAGCCAGAGACTCTCACACTTTTCCCGGTTGATCATGGACCCAGATGCCTCCGAGTAACGCACGACCTCGGAATGACCCAATCCGCCTCCCCTCTCGAGGATACGAAAAGGGAAACATCGTCAGCTACGCCACCACCCTCAGAGGGGGCCCAGAGCCTGCCTGGTCCATCCCTACTCCCACCAACGGTCCACATCTATCCTCCTCAGGAAGGGATCGATCGCGAACGCGTATAAAAGTGGGCTCAGAGGACAGCCCTGACGGACCCCAGAACCCACCTCAAAAGGGCGCCCCGACCAACCGTTCACGAGCGGGAAAGTCTCAGCCCCTTGGTACAAGATCTCTAGCCAATTTACAAACCTCCCAGGCAGACCGTACCTTAAAAGGACAGACCAGAGGTACTCATGGTTAACCCGGTCAAAGGCTTTTGCTTGGTCTAATGACAGTAGATACCCCTTCCAGTGACCTGCCCTACCCTGTTCCACTGCCTCTCGGACACCGAGCACAGCACTAAAGGTGCTGCGGCCTGGAACAGAGCAGTGCTGGGCCTCCGAAAGGAGCCGGGGTGCAAACTTGACCAGCCGGTTAAACAACACCTTCGCCAGAACCTTCCGGTCCGTATTGAGAAGCGCTATGGGACGCCAATTCTCAATACGGGACGAGTCTTTACCCTTTGACAGAATAATCAGGGCTGACCTCCTCATTGAACCGGGAAGAGTACCCGAGGAAAGACACTCATTAAACACCCCAGTCAAGAGGGGGACCAAGAGTCCCTAAAGGTCTTATAAAATTCGGATGTTAAGCCATCCGGACCTGGCGATTTTTTGGGCCGAAGCCCATCAATGGCCAGTCTCACTTCCTCTTCCCTGATTGCTTCTGCCAAAACACCAAGAGAGGGATCATCCCCTGGCTCAGGGATGGTTTCAGCCAGGAAAGCCGACATCTCATCCCGATCTAGATCCCTCTTTCCCAAGAGGTGTGAGTAAAAGGACCTGACCACCTCCAGGATCCCTGATTTGGATCTGTTCAGGGACCCCGTACTATCGATCAGTCCTGTCACCATTTTACAATTCACTGACATCTTACAGTTCCTGTAGGGGTCGGGTGAGCGGTACTTCCCGAAATCCCTCTCAAAAACCAAAGATGTGTGCCTATCATACTGACACCTCTTAAGCAAAGACTTCACTCTGGAGATTTCCTCACGGTCACCTCCAGTCGAGACGAGCTGCTCGAGTTTCTCCCCAGAGCCTGATACAAGCGATGCCTGTTCAGACTCCTGAGGCTCGAGAGCTTGCGGAAGAACCCCGCCACCCGCTTTTTGAAGATCTCCCACCACTCTGACTTACTACTACAGAGATCCAAAAGCGGTACCTGGCTCTGAAGAAAATCCTCGAAGGATTGTCTCACATTCGCTTCTTCCAGCAGGGACGAATTCAGCTTCCACAGCCCTCTTCCCATCCGGGGAGTTTCTGCAACATTCAGAGAAAAGAAAATTAGACAGTGATCGGAGAACTCCACCTCAACGGCGGACACAGCAGAAAAGATGGCATCCTCCTTCAAAAAAAAACCTGTCTATTCTAGATCTACAGCTACCCCTATGATAGGTGAAACCCCCGTGACCTGGGGTGTGCCGGATTGGGACATCCACCAGGCGAGCTTCACTGGCTATGCTATTGAGCGTGATACTGTCATAAGGCAGGCGATCTCCAGGACCCCCCCGATCACGGGACCTCGTAATGGTGTTGAAGTCCCCACCGAAGACCACCTGCCGGCTTGTAAAAAGAAAGGGCTTAATCCTCAGGAAGAGACATTTCCGGTCCCACTTTGATTGTGGACCATAGATGTTTATGAGCCGTAGCTCTTGTCCCCTCATGAAGACGTCAAGGACCAGGCACCTCCCATTTCTAGCTCGATCACTCGTCTGCATTCCACATCTGCAGTCTTAAAGAGGACTGCCACCCCGCTATACGGCTCGGCCGCAAGAGACCAGTATGAGGGCCCGCACCTCCACTCTCTCCGTGCTTTATGTATGGCCCCCATGTCAGTTAGTCTGGTCTCCTGCAAAAATAAAATTTCAGCCTCAATCGGGTGAGAAAATCAAAGGCCGTAAATCTAGCTGCATCTGACTTAATGCTGGCGACATTAATGGACGCCAGCGTCAACGGAGCGAGTTCAGCCATCATGAGTGATCAAGCTCGACGGCCTTCTTCTTACCCACCCCACTCCCACCACCCTCTGGGAGGAGTCGGAACCTTTCCTTTTTAAGGTGGACGATGTGTCCATTCCTCCTCCCCTGTGTCCTCACCTCCGGACTCCAGGTCTGTCCCCCCCTTGGGAGAAACAACGTCCCCCAAGGGTTGGACTCCGCCATCCCCTAAAAGACCCCCCGATGCCGCCCCCGGTCCCTGCCCTCGTCCGGCGACTCTTTAGCAGAGTCCTCAAGGGCCTGGAACCGGTTGGAGAGTGTGATCAGAGGGGGAACGGTGGGCACTTCCGTTGGTACCCTCACGGTCGGGGGTGGGGGGGATTTGGAAGACTTATTCAGCCTCTTCCTCCCCCTCCTGTTGTTGCGCTTTTTTCCACCCTTTGATATTGTAGGCTGCTCTAAGATTTTCCTCATCAACACTTTCATACTGAGAGGAGTTGTCTGAGTCAGCCGCTTTATCCTCCCTCTCCATCCTCCTGATCTCCTCGTTCACCGCTTCCTCCCCCAGGGCCTCAGAGGCTTTAGCCACCAACCCAGAGGGAGGAGCAGGCATCACCCCGGTTACCCGAGGCTCCACCTGCTCCTTACCCCCCTGGCGAGCCGCCTGCCTCCGCTGATATGAGGGGCCTCTAGTGACTTTGCCTTTCCTCACTGGCCCCTCAGCCCCCTCCCCGCCACCACTGCCCGCCGCGACAGAGGAAGCCCGCCGGAGGTTTCCCCCCACGGTCTCCCCCCACCGGGCCCGCAGCAGTATTGGAGAAGGAGCGAGGGCAGCGGCTATACGGGTGACCTAAGTCACCACACAGGTTGCACCGAATGTCCCTACACGCAGCGGCGAGATGGCCCACCCCGCCACACAAGGCACATTTCTGCACCTTGCAGCTTGCGCTGAAGTGGCGGGGATCGCCGCACTTGTGACAAACCTTCGGCTGCCCCTGGTAGAAGATCAGGATCCTGTCCCTTCCCAGGAATGCCGAGGAAGGATGTTGGTGACCGTATCGCCTGAGACCTTCAACTTAACCATGAAGGTCCAGCCCCCCGACCAAATACCA
The DNA here is from genome assembly GCA_033576555.1 of Oophaga sylvatica. Lineage (NCBI taxonomy): Eukaryota > Metazoa > Chordata > Amphibia > Anura > Dendrobatidae > Oophaga > Oophaga sylvatica. Next base: position 7,420 of record JARQOD010002089.1, read on the forward strand.
AACTCGTCCCTGTTCTTTTTTGGGACCTCAGTGACTTCCCCATACCGGGAAAGCCACGTCATTATGTCCACGCCTGAGAGTGACTCGTTACATGTCACCACGGTCACTCTCTTGACGGAATTTTGGCGAGACACCGCCTGTACGACGAAGCCTCGCCATCCGGGCTCCCCTTTCACCAGCTCATAATTTGACCAGAAGAGCTCAAGCCCCTCTGGCCGAACAAAGCTGATGTCAAAGAAACGGGCTGATGTGGGATGGATCAGGGCAAAGATGTCATCTGCCCTGAAGCCCATCTTCAGGAGGAGCTCCACCACCCTACTCCTGGGTGGGCAAGCTTCACTGCCCCCCCACCGAAGACGGACCACATTCCTCCTCACCAGCCCTTGCCCGGCTGTTGGGAGAGACCAGACAGTCCCTCCCTCTCTTCTCTCTTGGAAGGCGGCTAAACCATGTCTCTCTATCCAGAAAGACAAGTCCACCGTCCTCCCCTCTACAATTATCGACCTTTCTCCCCTTTTGAGGGCCTCCAGAAAACGGCGGTGCAAAACGCCGTCCCCGGAGTCCAGAGGTAGGAGACCCCCTGAGAACCCCCCCGGGAGCCCCCCTACCCCCAGCCGTGACCCCCGCATATGAACGCCTGGGAGCCACGGCTGGGGAGGCAGATGGACCAGCCCTTACCCCACTCACACTAGCTCCCACATTCACACCTGCATCCACCCTGGCATTCACTCCCAGACTCACTCCCCATTCATACCACCCTCGCCATCACTCACACCTCCATGCACCACCTCCGCAAACAGTTCTTCAAAAATGTCACTCGCACCATCACTATCATCCTCACTATCCATACTATCCATATAATTCACATTATTTATATTATTTACATTATTATTTACATCATTTACATTGCCTAGCATTGCCTTTAGCCTTGCTTGTAGCTTTGTGGCTTTCAACATCTCCTGCTGGGGGCCCTGACTGGATAATGATTGTTTTTCTTCTCATTTTTTTTTCCTCTACCCAGGAGTGCCCGCCCCTTTAAATGCTCCAGAGCAGAGTGCACTTAGTACTCCCTGCCTGGCGCAGCAGCTCCTGGGCTCTCTGGAACACATTTTTTTTTTTTCTTTCTTTTTTTTTTCCTGTGCTTCCTAGGCAGGGACGGATTTGCCACCGCACCCTGCCCTCCACACACCTCCCCCGCCGGCTTACCTGGAGCGCCGGAGCCCCCGCACCACCAGATGACGGTAAGTGGTTGGGGACCCCGACAACTCCCTACCGCTTTTGGGGCTGCAGACCCGATGGTATGGGTGGGCAGGACAGAGGGCGGCGGACCCGCCCGAGGCCACGCCCCCCCCACCGGCGACAGTCACTCCAGGCTGGGCAGCAGCCCCTTGCGAGGCCACGCCCACCCCAAGATGACTAACGGGCCAGCAGCGGGCAGAGCCAGCGGGCCGCTCGAGGACCACCAGCAGCCCCCCCGGCCGCCCCCGGCTACAGCCCCTCCAGGCTGGGCAGCAGCCCCTTGCGAGGCCACACCCACCCCAGATGATGCGAGCACGGCGGGCGGGACTTCAGTCAGGGAACGCCCCCCCTGCATGCCTCTGCAGACAGGGCAACATTCAGGGAGGCCACGCCCCCCCACAGGCCTTCACTACCGCTCTGTACCCACCCCCTGCTGTAGGCAAGGCTGGCCACTCCCCTTCGGCATCCAGTGGTGGCGGGGTCCCCCGCATGGACCCCTTTTGGGTCTACGTGCCGAGTGCCCCGGCTTCACCACGGTCGCCTCCAGGGAGCGACCAACTCCTTGCAGGTCTTTAATTGCTGCTTTACAGCAGTATCTGCGCCCCTTCTATGCTTCTGGACCCCCATAAGTGATCCAGACTTAACGGATCCGTTCGTGGGGGGCCCAGAAGCTGCTCTCACCGCAATTGGAGATGCGGCCCTGGCTTTACCTTTACCAGGTGCTGGGCCAGCCCCCCCTGCCACCGGGGACTGAGCCCAAGCACCCCCACTAACGCCACCATTACCAGTACCAGCACCGATCTCCATATCGCTGCCTGAATCCGAACTGCCACCACCAGAAGTGTCAGCAAGACCCAGGCAGACTTTACTCTCCCCGCTCCCTTGCACCGGACCCACCACAGGGCCCGGGCTGGGGTGGGCAGCGGGTTCCACACAGCGGGACTGGGGGGCCCCGGAAAGAGGGACAAAAACAAGCTTCTCCTCCACCACTTGTTCGCCTTACGCCTTCTTCCCCTCTTCCCAGTTGCCTCATCCTCAAGGCAGACCTCGTCCCCAAACAACAGCGTGCCAAACCGTGCCGGGACTCAATCTGCCTCACTTGCTGTAGGATGAGGCAGCCCCCCTTGTTATTTCTCCTGCTCCCTCCATCCTCCCCCTCACTCCCACTTTCCTCCATGTCACTGGAGTCCGGTGGGAGAGCCACTTGTTCGGGGGCTATCCCGCTGTGCGATACCTGGGAGCTTTACCCACCAGGTCCTGGGCGCTCTTACTCACCAGGTCCTGGGCGCTCTTACTCACCAGGTCCCCAGGTGGAGCTGGCGCAGATGTTCCGCCATCTTCCTCCTCCTCGTCCTCCACCTGGCTGGAGCCTCCTGACCCCCCAGGAGACCCCCCGGTCAGGGCTCTGAACCGGTCATCGTTCTTTAACTTCTCCTCGAAGGGGCCGCTTCCCTCCAGGATGATCTTCCTCCTCTCCCAGTGCTCTTATCTCCCCCTTCAGCCTTTCCAACCGTGGCAGATACCTCCGCTCTCTTTGAGGCAGGGAGCCGATTTTTTGCTGTCACTCGGGCTCCCCTCAACCTCTCCCGGAGTATCCTCAGCTGCTTAGCTGCCTCCTCATACTCACAGAGGTGGGCATGGATGCGGGAGGCATAGATGGTGGACGGCTCTCCCGCAGCCTTGGAGCCCCAGATATTAAGGGGGCTCCTGCCGCACCTCTGCCTGCAGCCTCCTCACCGGGAGAAGGAGCTGCCACGGCCCCGGCTTCAGGGGTCCTGGATCCTGGAGCCTTGCGGCCCCCCGGTGTCTTCCTCCTATTCATCCCGGGACTGGCTTGCTGTAGCGTGGGCCTCTAGATGTATGTGAGGCCCCCCACCCCCAGCTAGCTTGCCGGGGGTGGGAGCCAGGGGCACAGCCCCACGCTCAGTCCCAGGGAAAGTCTCTCTGCCTGGGAAGGGGCAGGTAGCAGTCCAGATAGAGAAAAAAAAATCCTCCTTCCCAGGCACTTAGCTCCAAGCAGCTTCACACAGCTTCCACCACCAGCAACACACCTCTCCACTTCCTGGGTGGAGCTGGAAGCACTGCAGTTGCTGGCATGAGACTTGCCCTCCAATAGATCCTTGTAAAAGGATTTAAAGTGTACTCATTCAAATTAGAGAGACAATTTAAATGGAAAAGATTAGACCTGCCTCCACCGCAGGGGGACTCGCTCCACCCACCAGTGTACAGGCACCAGTATTGGGAGAGCGGGGCTGGCCATCAGGGTCCAACGCAGCTCTGGTACAAACCCGGCGACACGGAGGTCGCACGGGCAGGAACGGACTGGCCGTGTCGGCTCGCACTTTTTTGGTTTTAGAAGGGCAATGCAAGCCTATATCTGTGTCTCCCCCTCCTTTTACTCCTCCACTCTTTTCTTTTTGCATGACTATATGTACTTGTCACTTTTCCATGTGTTAGTTGTGTCTTCTGAGCAGTTTATCAGCTTTTGGACACCTTTGTAGTGTTTTCTATGTGTTTTCTATGTGTTTCTATGTTTTTGTTTGCCTGCCATTGGTTTTAACAGTGTTCGACGGTGTTCGACGAACAGTTCAACGAACAGTTCGTCGAACATACGGGTGTTCGATGAACCGAACCGAACTCGAACACTACCGGGTGGCTCAACACTATCCATACATTAAGTGTGTTGGCAGATCAACATTGTCCCCTGTGAGGTACACCTCAACCTTTACCATAACAAGTATTTAACACCTAGCAAAAACATCCACCTTGTTAGGATTGACACAATGGCTGTAGGAGCATGGAACACGTTAACGCTGAAGATCCAGTGGGGCAGATGATGAGACGTGGAGAAAGGCCTGATTAAAAACTATGTCCAATTTAAAGGAGCGGGTCTCCTACACTTGGAATGCCCATACACTAAGTGTTTTGGTTGGCAAAATTTTCCCCTGTGGGGTGCACCTCAACCTTTCCCATAACAAGTATTTAACACCCAGCAAAAACACCCACCCTTGTTAGAAAAATATTTAGAATTGAGAGTCCTCAGTGGTTGATACCTTTTAGTGGCTTACTGAAAAGATGGTAACAAATTGCAAGCTTTCGAGACTACTCAGGTCTCTTCATCAGACAAAGACTAAAACAAAAACTGAAGAATCACAAAAGCTTGCAATTTGTTACCATCTTTTCAGTTAGCCATTAAAAGGTATCAACCACTGAGGACTCTCAATTCTAAATATTTTTCTATCTACTGGCTAACACGGTACGAAGATACCCACCCTTGTTAGGATTTTGACACTGGCTGTAGCAGCACAGAACTCTTTAACCCTGGTGACCTTCTGGCAGCGGTTGATGAGCTGTGGAGGAAGGCCTGATTAAAAACTAGGCCCAATTAAAAGGAGCAGATCTCCTACACTTGGAATGCATATACACTAAAGGGTATGCCACACTAAACAACATCGCTAACGGGATCGCTAAAAAACGTCACTATTTAGCGATCCCGTTAGCGATGTTGTTGTGTGCGGCATCTACCAGCGACGTGGCCCCTGCTGTGATCTCGTCCGTCGTCCTGATCGTTCTGGACCCTATTTTCATCGCTGGCGTCCCCTGGTAAGTATCTAATCGCTGAGTGTGGCACCTTTTTTAACGATTTAGCTGTACTTTTGTACCGCTAAAGTTGTTAAGGAGATCGCTAACCGCGATAGCGTCCTTAACGATATCGCTAAATTAGGTAGCTACTAGCGATATAGAAACAATCCCGCTAGCGATCTCATTAGTATGCGACGCTAACGAGATCGCTAGCGGGATTGTGTAGTGTGGCAGTACCTTAAGTGTGTGGGCTGGAAAACAATTTCCTCTGTGTGGTATACCTCAACCTTTTCCATTAGACGTATTTAACACCCAGCAAAAAAACCTACCCTTGTTAGGATTTTGACAATGTAGCAGCACTGAACTCGTTAACACTGGTGATCTAGTGGCGGCGGATAATGAGACGTGGAGGAAGGCCTGATTAAAAATTAGGCCAAATTTCAAGGAGTGAGTCTACTACAATTGAAATGCCCATCCATTAAGTGTGCTGGTTGCAAACATTTTCACCTGTGGGGTACACCTCAACCTTTTCCATAACAAGTATTTAACACCCAGCAAAAACACCCACCCTTGTTAGAATTTTGATAATGGCTGTAGCAGCACTGAACATGTTAACCCTGGTGATCTAGTAGCGGTGGATGATGAGACGTGGAGGAAGGCCTGATTAAAAACTAGGCCAAGTTTAATGGAGCGGGTCTCCTACACTTGGAATGCCCATATACTAAGTTTATGGGCTGGCAATCATTTTCCCCTGTGGGGTACACCTCAACCTTTTCAATAACAAGTATTTTACACCCAGCATAACCACCCACCCTTGTTAGTAATTCGACACTGGCTGTAGCAGCACAGAATACGTTAATCCTGGTGATCTACTGGCATAGGATGATGAGACGTGGAGGAAGGCCTGATTAAAAACTAGGCCCAATTTAAAGGAGCCGTTCTCCTACACTTGGAATGCCGATACACTAAGTTTATGGGCTGGCAATCATTTTCCCCTGTGGGGTACACTTCAACCTTTTCCATAACAAGTTTTTAAAATCCCGCAAAAACAAGCACCCTTGTTAGGATTTTGACACTGACTGTAGCAGCACGGAACAAGTTAACCCTGGTGATCTACTTGCAACGTATGATGAGACGTGGAGGAAAGCCTGATTAAAAGCTAGGCCCAATTTAAAGAAGTGGGTCTCCTACACTTGGAATGCCCATATACTAATTGTATGTGCTGGCAAATATTTTCCCCTGTGGGGTTAACCTCAACCTTTACCACAACAATTATTTAACCCCCAGCAAAAACACCCACCCTATTTAGGATTTTGACAATGGCTGTAGCAGCACTGAACACGTTAACCCTGGTGATCTAGTGGCTGTGGAAGATGAGACATAAAGTGTTATGGGTTGCGGAACGCACCAAATAAATATAAATAGAAAGTGCGTTCGCAGCCCGGGGTCAACCATGCAGACAGAACCTGCTGCTAGTAAGATGGCGCAGTAGGTGGTATGAGCGAACTCTGCTATCCCGCAGAGTCGCAGATATAGTCGCCGTAGCACTATATGGCGAAGTGGGCAAACTCTGTTACTCCACAGAGCGCTAAATAAAGGATGTGGTGCTATATGGCGTTATAAGAGAACTCTGTTGCACCACAGAGTCGCAACTTAAACGCTGACTAATAGCGATGTCTGCGTGCCGCCACCGGGTTACGTCCGGACTGTGCGGCTTCAGCATAAGGTCGTCAGCAAAGCACACAGCAAACTCCTCACCGGAGAAGCCGGTATTCTAGGGGCTTATTTCAGCCGGGTCCCTAAACACATGCATAACCACACTGGCACAAGCACGTAACAAATCTGATACTAGCGCACGACTTGGGCATGCTCAGATGGAGAAGCAGAGGACTTAGTCCCAAATCTGCCTGCTCCAACACTGGTTACAACAGAGGATCCAGGAGTGGCAGCAGCAAGTCTCTGCACAGTACTATACCGGGCGAGACGCTGGGACCGACGTCTCTGCTGAGCAGGTTCCACTGTGGCCGGAGGTGGATGGGGACCGCAGCGGGACAGGTTCGAGATTCCCCTTGTGCAGCAGTGGGAAATCGATCACTAACATTACCCCCCTCTTAGGGCCCCCCTTCTTTGGGCCTCACTGCGCTCAAAGGCAGTGATGAGCTGCGGAGCGTGAACGTGCTCGGCAGGCTCCCATGATCTTTCCTCAGGCTCATAACCCCTCCAATCCACCCAAAAAATTTTTTTGCCCCGTACCACCTTACACCCTACGATGGCATTCACCTCATGATCGTCTGTAGATGAACCCGACGTCCCGGCAGATGACTCGGAAAACCGGGAGATGGCCACAAGTTTCAAAAGGGACACGTGAAAGGTACCAGAGATACCCAGATGGGGTGGAAGGGCTAGGCGGTAAACTACAGGGTTTACCTGCTCAAGGATCTTAAAGGGACCCAAATAGCGAGGTGCCAACTTGGTAGACTCTACTCGCAACCTGATATTCCGGGCAGAGAGCCACGCCAAGTTGCCCGGGACAAATGTCAGAGCTGGGCGCCGATGAACATCGGCTGAAGACCTCATCCTCTCCTTGGAGGCCTGAATGGCATCCTGGGTTCTGTCCCAAATGTCCCGTGCCTCCACAGCCCAGTCTGCCACCCTGGAGTCGGCGGACGACACAGGCATGGGCACCGGGACCCGCGGATGTTGACTGTAGTTCAAGAGGACTGGGGTCTGTCCGGTGGAGTCAGCCACAGCATTATTGAGAACAAACTCAGCCCACGGCAGCAAAGATGCCCAGTCATACTGCCTGGCAGAGACAAAATGTCATAAATATGTGACCAAGGTCTGGTTGGCCCTCTCTACCAACCCATTCGTCTTGGGATGGTACGCAGAGGAGAGATTTAACTCAATGCTGAGTAGCCGACACAGCTCTCTCCAGAATTGAGACGCAGACTGGCCTGGGGACCTCGATCACTAACAACTTTGTCTGACATACCATGTAAACGGAAAATATGCCTAATAAATAATGCTACCAAGGCCCGTGCAGACGGTAACCGTGGCAACAGCAACAAATGCACCATTTTGGAGAAGTGGTCGGTTATCACCCAGATGATGGTGCAGCCCCGAGACTTGGGTGAGCCCACCACAAAATCTATCCCGACCATCTCCCAAGGCCTGTCTGCCACCGGCAAAGGAAAAAGTAACCCAGCTGGCCGTTGTCGAGGGGACTTATTCTTGTCGTAGGACACGCACGCCTGAACATATTCCCTGATGTCCCGGACCATATGTGGCCAACAATATGTCCTCTCCAGTAACTCAGATGTCCTTTTTGTCCCGAAATGTCCACCACCCTGGAGTAATGTGCCCAGTAAAGTACTTCCGGTCGCAAATTGGTGGGTACAAAAGTCTTGCCCGGAGGCACAGACTCAAGCGAAACCGGAGCCACAGTTCTTATGCTCTCACAGGGGACAATAAGCCTCCTCAGAGGATACGACGGAGCGAGACAGAGCATCGGCCCGAATGTTCTTCTCACTGGAGAGGAAATGGAGGGTGAAATGGAACCGGGAGAAGAACAGGGACCATCTGGCCTGCCGGGAATTCAGCCGCTGGGCTGTTTGCAAGTACACCAAGTTTTTGTGGTCCGTGAAGACCTGGAAGGGAAAGCGAGCCCCCTCCAGAAGATATCTCCACTCGGAGAAGGCCAACTTCATAGCCAGTAATTCCCTGTCCCCGATGGAATAATTCCTCTCTGCAGGTGTAAAGGTTTTAGAAAAGAAGAAGCAAGGATGCTTCCGACCTTGAGCATCCTTTTGATAAAGGACTGCTCCAGCACCAACAGAAGAGGCATCCACCTCTAAAATAAATGTAATACGGGAGCACTGGCAAAATGCGACTTGATGGAAGAGAACGCCTTGGAGACCTCCTCAGACCACAACTTGGGATTTGCTCCCTTCTTGGTGAGGGCTACCAAGGGAGCTACCAAAGTCGAGAAATGGGGAATGAACTGGCGATAATAATTAATGAACCCCATAAAGCACTGCACCACTTTAAGTGAATGGGGTTCTTGCCAGTCCATCACAGCCTGTAGTTTGGCAGGATCCATAGCCAATCCCTGGGTGGAGATGATATAGCCCAGGAAAGGTAAAGACTCCTGCTCAAACATGCATTTTTCCAACGTTGCATAGAGGGAGTTCGCCCATAACAAATCGAAGACTTTGCAGACATCCCTCCGGTGAGAGTCAATATCTGGAGAAAAGATGAGAATATCATCCAGATAGACTACTACAGAGGTGGAAAGCAAATCCCGGAAGATGTCATTGACAAAGTCTTGGAAAACGGCTGGGGCATTACAGAGCGCGAAGGGCATCACCAGGTATTCATAATGCCCATTCCTGGTATTAAAAGCCGTCTTCCATTCGTCCCCTTCATGGATGCGAATCAGGTTATAAGCACCACGCAGATCTAATTTAGTAAATACCCTTGCTCCCCAGAGCCTATCAAAGAGCTCAGAAGTCAGGGGCAACAGATACTTATTCTTAACGGTGATGGCATTAAGACCTCTGTAATCTATACACGGACGTAATTCTCCACTCTTCTTCTGCACGAAAAAGAACCCCGCCCCTGCTGGTGACACCGACTTCCTAATGAACCCTCTTGCCAGATTCTCCTGGATATATTGAGACATAGCCTCCATCTCAGGAAGAGAGAGGGGATAGACCCTTCCTGAGGAGGTTCTGCTCCAGGCAAGAGGTCAATAGGACAGTCGTAGGGACGATGGGACGGTATAGTCTCCGCAGCCTTTTTAGAGAACACGTCTGCATATGACTGATAGCACTTGGGAAGAGGAGAAAGATCTACGGGTATCTCTGTAGTGGTAACCTGAATGCACTCCCTGACACATCTGTCCTTACATGTCTCACTCCAACCCAGTATCCTACCGGAGGTACACTCATTATGAGGGGAGTGGGAACGGAGCCAGGGTACTCCCATTAGGATTTCGTCTATTCCCTCGGGAAGGACGAGAAGGGAAATAATTTCCTGATGGGAAGGGGGTACACACAAAGTAAGAGGGACAGTCTGATGTGTAATTGGCGAGGGCATTGTCAACCCATTCATTACCCAGACAGTCACTGTTTTGTCGAGCTCTATTGCGTGGCGACGAGCAAAGGTAGATAACATGAAATTCCCCTCTACTCCTGAGTCCACGCAAAGCTCAACTGTTTGTGTGGAAGAGTCTACAGTGACTGTCCCTTTAAATGTCATCTTGGAGGAAAATGCCGCTGTCTCCAGTGAACCACCTCCCAGGGTCACTAGATGCGATCGCTTCCCCGATTGCTGTGGACATCTGTTATCATAGTGTCCTGTCTGCTGACAAAGGTTACAGACCACGGATACTCGGACGGCTCGAGACTTTGGTCCTGCACGAGGAACCTCTGTGGCCTTTTGGGGTTCGGACGCCAGAACGGGGGATTCGAGAGGTTTGGCAAAGGTGGGAGCCAACCGAATCTTCTGCCTACACTGGGCCCGCTCCAACCTTCGCTTGTGAAAACGGAGGTCGATGCGGGTAAATATGGAGATAAGCTTCTTCAGTGTGGCGGGAATCTCCCTGGTAGCCAAAGCGTCTTTAACATGGTCAGCCAGTCCTCTCCAGTAGACTGGAATGAGAACTTTATCCGACCAGTCTAGTTCTGAGGCCAGAGTCCAAAATTGAACGGAAAACTGACTGACCAAAAACGAACCCTGTGCCAATGCCAGCAGTTGGAGCGCCGTATCGTGGGTGACCTGAGGTCCTAAAAAGACATTTTTAAGAGCCTCCAGGAAGCGAGGAGCACTCTGCACCACACGATCATCGCGCTACCACAGCGGCGTTGCCCACTTCAACGCTCTGCCCGAGAGTAGAGACAGTACAAAACCCACTTGTGCCCGATCCGTGGGGAAACGTGCAGCCAGAAGCTCAAGCTGTATAGAGCACTGTCTCACAAATCCCCGACATTGCTTGCTGTCACTGGCAAACTTGTCAGGAAGCGGGAGGTGGGATAATGTAGGGGCAGAGGTGGCAGAGGACAATCTGGCTGCAGCCACGCTAGCAGCCTGAACAGTGACTGCGGTAACATCCACAGCTGAGGTTTTGCGCTCAAGTGCCGCCAACCTACCCTCCCGCTGCTGGATGTACTGCGGTAGACGCTGGTCATCCGCCATTTTACTAGCCAGACCCTGGCGCTAGTATTATGTTATGGGTTGTGGAACGCACCAAATAAATATAAATAGAATGTGTGTTCGCAGCCCGGGGTCCACCGTGCAGGAAGAACCTGCTGCTAGTAAGATGGCACAGTAGGTGGTATGAGCGAACTCTGTTATCCCGCAGAGTCGCAGATATTAGCCGTAGCACTATATGGCGAAGTGGGCAAACTCTGTTACTCCACAGAGCTGCTAAATAAAAGGATGTGGTGCTATATGGGGTTATAAGAGAACTCTGTTGCACATCAGAGTCGCAACCTAAACGCTGACTAATAGCGATGTCCGCGTGTCACCACTGGGTTACGTCCGGACTGCGCGGCTTCAACATAAGGTAGTCAGCAATACACACAGCAAACTCCTCACCGCAGAAGCCAGTATACTAGGGGCTTATTTCAGCCAGAGCCCTGAACCCATACACACATCTCCTCACCAGAGGTGCCGGTATTCTAGGGGCTTATTTCAGCCGGGTCCCTAAACACATGTATAACCACACTGGCGCAAGCATGTAACAAATCTGATACTAGCGCACGGCCATGCGGTTATGCCACCTTTTTATAGTTGCCACGAGCACGAGACCTTCCAGAAAGGACCAGTAGGAAGCTGCTTCAGAACACCAACAGCTTCAGGACCTTCCTGGAGGACCAATAGGAGTCGCAGCTGTATCCGAGCATGTGACCCCTGATCTCCAATGAAAGATCTTGTCCTGGGCATGCTCAGATGGAGAAGCAGAGGACTTAGTCCCAAATCTGCCTGCTCTAACACTGGTTACAACAGAGGATCCAGGAGCGGCAACAGCAGGTCTCTGCACAGTACTATACCGGGCGAGACACTGGGACCGACGTCTCTGCTGAGCAGGTTCCACTGTGGCCAGAGATGGATGGGGGACCACAGAGGGACAGGTTCAAGATTCCTCTTGTGCAGCAGTGGGAACTCGATTCCTAACATGAAGGAAGGCCTGATTAAAAACTGGGCCCAATTTAAAGAAGCTAGACTCATACACTTAAAATGCCCATACACTTGGCTGGCAAACATTTTCCCCTTTGGGGTACACCTCAACTTTTTCAATAACAAGTATTTACAGTAACACCCAGAAAAAACAACCACCCTTGTTAGGATTTTGACACTGGCTGTAGCAGCACGGAACACGTTATTCCTGGTGATCTAGTGGCGATGGATGATGAGACGTGGAGGATGGACTGATGAAAATCTGGGACCAATTTAAAGGAGCGTGTCTCCTAGACTTGGAATGCCCATACACTGGCTGGCAAACATTTCCGCCTGGGGGTAGATATCAACTATCGACATAAATATTTTTTAGGGGAGTCATAAACATCTTTCAAAACTGTAGCGTTGTTTCCTACACAGTTGCTGCTGGGAAAATGCAAGTTTTTAGTAAAAATATGGCGGACGAATATTTGGATGAAGTAATCAGGAAAAGGGGCATGGTGATGACAGAAATGGGAAAGTACATGATTAATAACAGCAGTGGATATGGGAGGTATGAGATCCAGGACACAGCCTACAATGATTCGTCGTTTAGCCACCATCAATTACCAGATTCGGTTTCATGCCCGTCAGAAGATCGGAGTAACAGATATGCCTGTCATACTTGGCCTAAGAAATGCCCGTCCAAAATATGTTGCCAAACACGCACGTGTCTGTATAAATAGCAAAGTGCAACATGTTCATGAGAGGCTGAATTAGAGAAAACAGATCAGTGTCGGAGGAAAACCAAACAAACTGATGGATGCTCGTGAAAAACGAAATTAAAAGATGAGTGCACCGTTCGTAACTATAAACACACCCGTGGCACAAGTTTCTTCATCTTCACCCATACATATTAACAATAATATCCAAATTTCCCAGTGGAAAATTATTTGTCATAGTGTAACGAACACTGTTAAAGGAATGCCACTAAATGAACATAACCACGACCCTTGGAAACACCAGATTTCCTCTTTACAAGATATGGACGATGATGGTATTGATGACGACTTTGAAATTTACCACATCCACACCAAGAAGATGAAGATCACAGCTGCAAAAAATGTGCAAAAAAGTCAGTGAATATCTGGAAAATCATTTTCTCTAGGGCTAAGTTACCCTCTTAATAAAGTGGTACAGAATTATGCATATACAGCTCTCATGTCTATTCAGCGTGAGATCCTTTAAAGATGATGTATTCTGATTTGTCCATGTCCACTATCTGAAAGTGAGTAGAAAAGAAAGATGATATAGTGGGAAGACGTTTTGGTCAGTAAGGAGGTGATGTCAGGTACAGATAGGTAGATCTGCGTGTCATCGGCGTAGTGATGATATTGCAAACTGTGCCATTACATCAGCTGTCCCAGGCAGAAGGTGTAGACGGAGAAGAGTAGGGGTCCTAGAACAGAGCCTTGGGCAACACCGGACGACAGGTGTCGAGGTCAGGAGGTGGTGTAGGAGAGGAAGACAATGAATGTCCCCCTAACAGTCTTGTTGTTTTTTTAAATACTCTGCCGATAACCCCAAAAAGGCCGTTTGCACCACTGGTCATGTCCGCATCAACAGGGTAGCAAAACTACCAGCCTTACCACCACCAGCATGATCAGGCACATGACAGCAAAGCACCCGACTTTGTTGGTTGAACACCAGGCTCCATGAACAGTGTCTGCGGGTGATACCACTGTGTCTTCCGCTGTTCTGCGCGCAAGCCAATCACCTGTCTATGGTGCATGCAAAGATGCCTCTTGCCCTGCATCTGTAGTTGCACACAAACTCAACTAACACCATTAACAATCACATGCACGTCCTTGTCCCAAAGCAGCGTTCAGTTATCCATACCCCAGTCCTTGGAACGCAAGCGGAAATACGCAGCCAATGCCACAGTACTAAAATCACACATTTCTCGTCTGTTTGCGACGGAAATGTTGCATTTTAGGCTCGTGGAATGCGCAAGCTTTTCGCTACTTGATGGCGGTGATCATAACAAGGAACTCGGTCCCCACCCGCCACTATTTCTCCTGGTCTACCATAACGACATTACACAAGCAAGTACGTGTCCCACAACATTACCCGGGCTCTCAACAATGCTGTTACAGGGAAAGTGCACCTAACCACGGACAAGTGGACAAGTGCTTGTGGTCAGGGACAGTACATCTCGCTGACGGCACACTGGGTTAGCGTTGAATAAGTCATGAGCCAGTCGGACATTGGGAGACGATGTCACAGATGCATGGAGGAGACAGTTTCTGGAAGGCATTGTATGTCATAGTTAGGCTTTTGAACTGTAGTCTATGGGCAATAGGAAAGCAGTGAAGGGCCTGGCAGAGAGTAGAGGCTTGGGAATAATGGAGGGACAGTTGGATTACTGTGGCAGCAGAGTTTAGGATAGATTTGAGTGGTGCAAGAGTGCTAGAGGGGAGGCCAGAGAGTATAAGTGTAAGGTTCTGTGTACATGTTCCTGAAACTCAGTTTGTTCGTCAGCCATTTTACTTTCTGTCTTGCTGCAGCTATCTTGCCCTCAGTCAAAATGGAGTTTCCAGCTTGCATGTTCCCGCCCTGATTCTCTCCTTTTGCTTCTTAAGCAGCCACAGCTGAGCAATCAGTGCTTCAGAATCTAGCCTGCAGTGAACCTGTGACCTGACTCCTAAAGCCTTGGACCTTGTACTCCAGCTATTCCTACTGAGGAACTCTGAAGCACTTGTGGACTCTGAACCCTGCTCTTTGAAAGACCCACGTTTGCATGGACTTACGGTAACAGAGAAGAAGATCCTGAATCTGTTGTGGAGAGTGATTGCTGAGCTTAGATTACTCTGGCCTGCTGTGTCTCCTGCTTCTGTGTCTGCAAACTGTGTGACTATTTTTGCCAACTTGTATGAAGTAATACAAGACTTTCTATATCAAACCTGTGTCTCATGTATTTTCATCGCACCCAAGCACAAGACGCTATATGAACTGTACTACATACATTACAAGATTCTGAAGCCAAAACGTTAGTGTCTGCTGGGTCTGGAAAGGCTGTGTCTGCTGTAACTGTGGATATCGGATGTCCGGTTGTACTTTCTGTGATGACAGTGGTTGTGACTTCTCACAACCATTCCAGGTGAGCAATTCCCTTAAGTGTTTTTTTTTTTCTGCAGTGTTACCACAGGTAAACACTATTGTTTTTTTTTTTTCTCTTTTCTCTTTTTTGTCTGCTGTAACTGTGGATATCAGATGTCCGGGTGAACTTTCTGTGATGATAGTGGTTGTGACTTCTCACAACCATTCCAGGTGAGCAGTTCCCTTAATTTTTTTTCTCTCTGCAGTGTTACCACAGGTAAACACTATTGTTTTTTTTTTCTCCTCTCCTCTTCTTCCAGTACTCCTGTCTTAAAAGATCTGGAAAATGGAGGCCCGCATAAAGGAACTTTGCGGAGTGACTGATAATATCCTTGCAGATTTGCAGAATATAAAGACCCGTTTTTCAAGCCTACAGGACCTCACTAATCACAATTTGCAAGTGTTTGGAAAGACTGCCCAGGATTTGCAAGCCAGGATTGAGGTTCTAGAAGAGCGAGTCCAGGCTCCTGCCGTAGCCCCGAGTTCTGGGATTCCCAAGTTGCCCCCTTTTCGTTTTGGCGGTGAACGTGAGAAATTCAGGGGATTTATTAATCAATGCAATCTTTTTTTTTCTGCACATGCTTCACAATTTCCCACTGAACGATCTAAGGTGCTTACTATAATTATGTTGCTTACCAACAAGGCTTTGATGTGGGCAAACCCTCTGATTGAGACTGAGGATGATTGTTTGAATCACCTTGATGCTTTTATTTCAGCCATGGGGCAGGTGTTTGATGACCCCAATCGAGGTGCAACAGCTGAAGCAGCCATGTTAGCTTTGCGCCAAGGTAAGCACTCGGTAGCTGAATATGCCTTGGATTTCAGGAGATGGGCCCTTGATACCACCTGGGACAGTTCCGCCAAAAAATCTATTTTTCGAAAAGGGTTATCTCCACTGATTAAGGATGAACTTGCTCGTGCCGACCCTCCCACTGCGTTAGGTGACTTTATTAACTACTGCATCCGTATTGATACTCGTCTGACTGAACGCAGGCAAGAGAGATGGTTCGAAAGCAATCGCACTAACCTTTTCCTACCTTCCTCTCCAGCTAAGGAACCTTTGAGTAGGATTACACGGGAACCTGAACCTGAACCCATGCAGGTAGACTCTTTACAACGACGGGTTAGTGATGCACGCAAGGAACATCGTTTTAAGGAAAATCTATGTTTCTATTGTGGTAAGTCAGGGCACTTCATTATAAACTGCCCCAGCCGTTCTCGTAAGACTACTGCAGCACTCATTCATTGTGAGTGTTGCGAGAGGGGATCTGTCAGGTCCGAGCCTCAGGCTCCAGAGAGATCTGCAGCAACAGATCTTGATTTCTCGGACTTAAACTCCGTTACCTCTGAGGACGTTGACTGTGTAAACGCTGCCATTTTTCAAGTTTCCTCAGCGGTGTCCCAGCTGAGTTGTAAGAAAAACAATTCTCATTGCTTTCTTTCCATCAAACTCTGGGTTGACTCAGCTTGGGTGTCTAGCTCTGCTATGATCGACTCAGGGGCAAGTGGAAATTTTATGGATGTCTCCTTTGCTCTGAAACAGGGGATACGTTCAGTGAAGAAGGCTACTCCAGTACAGATGGAAACTGTGGATGGCTCCCTGCTGACCTCTGGACCAGTGGATCAGGAAACAGAGCCTTTGAGGGTTCTTATGGGTAAAGATCATCAAGAGAAACTGTCCTTTATGCTTATCTCTTCTCCCCACTTTCCCATTATTCTAGGGCTACCATGGCTGCAGGCTCAGAATCCTACCATTAACTGGGAGACCAAGGAATTACACTTTCCAGAGAAACAGATGAGTCCAAAAGTTTCAGCTTGCTCTGTTCCTAAAGGAACCATGTCAGTCCCTGAACTACCAGCTGTATACCAGGACTATGTGGATTTATGTGACAAGAAGAACGCTGACCAGCTTCCTCCTCACCGTCCATATGATTGTCCAATTGAATTATTGCCTGGAGCAGAGATACCTTTTGGTAAGATCTACCCCCTGGCGGGGCCCGAGCTAAAGGCTTTAAAGGGTTACATAGACGAAAATCTAGCCAAGGGCTTCATACGCCCCTCTTCATCTCCTGCAGGTGCACCCATCTTCTTTGTAAAGAAGAAAGATGGATCTCTGAGACCATGCGTAGACTATAGGGAACTCAATAAGGTTACTATTAGAGTTATTGGAGAGAGTGCGACATGCCAAAATTTTCTCTAAACTAGATCTTCGTGGGGCCTATAACTTAGTCCGTATTAGACCTGGGATGAATGGAAGACTGCATTCAGGTCACGCTATGGACACTTTGAATATCTAGTTATGCCTTTTGGTCTGAGTACCGCCCCAGCCACTTTCCAACACTTGGTGAATGACATCTTCAGGGATCTCCTAGATACATTCGTGGTAATTTATTTGGATGATATTCTAATTTTTTCTAACTCCACAGAGGAACATCATGGACATGTGAGAATGGTCTTGGAACGTCTAAGACAAAATCATCTTTACATCAAACTTGAAAAGTGTGAATTCCATAGGACCGAAATTCAATTTCTGGGGTATGTACTGTCTACACAAGGAACTAGTATGGATGGAAGCAAAACCCAAGCCATCAAGGATTGGCCAAGTCCTAGAAATGTGAAGGAGGTACAGCGCTTCATCGGGTTTGCCAACTTCTACAGACGTTTCATTAGAAATTTCTCTGAGGTAGTGTCACCTATCACCCAACTTACCCGGAAAGAGTCTAGGTTCTCCTGGACTCCCCAAGCCCAGGAAGCATTTTCCCGTCTAAAAGATAAATTTACCACTGCACCTATCCTAGTACATCCCAACCCCGAGCTTGCCTTCATAATAGTGGTGGATGCTTCAGACTGTGCCGTTGGAGCTATACTCTCTCAGAGAACAGGTGAGAAGAATGTCTTGCATCCCTGTGCCTTCTTTTCCCAGCAGTTGTCTTCGGCTGAGAGGAACTACGATGTGGGCAATAGAGAGTTGTTGGCCATTATTGCCGCCTTCAAAGAATGGAGACACCTTCTTCAGGGAGCTGCACAGCAAATAGTCGTCCTGACAGATCATCGTAACCTTGAGTTTATCAGGTCGGCTAAGTGCCTGACTCCTCGCCAGGCTCGCTGGAATCTTTTCTTAAACCAATTTAATTTTATCATTTCTTATAGACCAGGATCGCGCAATGGAAAGGCTGATGCACTCTCTAGGATTTACTCAGCAGAGACACGTCCAATTACTCCTCCTAAGACTATTCTTCCTGACTCTAGATTCCTAGGAGTAATTCATAATCAAGACCTACTTAAGGACATCAAGGAAGCATACCATGCGGATTCCTTTTTGGCACAACCCCCAAGGGACGTAAGTCTTGTCTTTAAGAATGGTGTGTGGATTCAGGGACAACGCCTGTATATTCCTGAAACAGTCAGATTGAGAGTATTGCAACTCATTCACGATTCCAAGATAGCTGGGCATAGAGGAATTCTAAAGACACAGGAATTTCTCTCTCGTTTCTTTTGGTGGCCCACTTGCAGGAAGGATGTTTTAAACTATGTCACTTCATGTGAAGTCTGTGCAAGATGCAAAACACCTCGCTCCTCACCAACTGGTCTGTTACAGCCTCTTCCCACCCCGTCCCGCCCGTGGGGATCCATTTCTATGGACTTCATTGTGGAGTTACCAACCTCTCAAGGGAAGAACACCATTCTAGTGGTGGTTGACCGTCTAACAAAGGCAGCTCATTTTATCCCTTGTGTCGGCTTACCCACTGCAAAACAGACATCAGATTTGATGATTAAAGATGTGTTTCGCTTACATGGAGTACCGGATGAGGTTATTTCGGATCGAGGGGTGCAATTCACTTCTAGGTTTTGGCAAAATTTCTGTGCAGCATTGGACATTAAAGTAAACCTTTCTTCTGCTTTTCATTCCCAGACTAATGGACAGACCGAACGAACCAATCAAACCCTGGAGCAGTATCTCCGCTGCTTTATCTGCCACCTACAGGATGATTGGGTGGATCTATTTTCCATTAGCTGAGTTCTCGTATAACAACTCTCAGAGTGCCTCCACTAAGCAGTCTCCTTTTTACTCTAATCTAGGTTATCATCCTAATATTCTACCACGATTTCCCATAGAAACGCCTTTACCAGCAGTGGCTGAAAGAATCACGTCTTTACAGAAGAATATGGATCTTCTAAAGGAGAATCTGGAATCGGCTCAGGAAAGGTACAAGAAAGCAGCAGATAAATTTCGTAAACCTGCACCAGCTTTCAAGGTAGGAGACTTGGTCTGGCTGTCAACCAGAAATCTTAAGTTAAGGATTCCATCGTCTAAGTTGGGACATAAGTACATTGGACCCTATAAAATCAGTAAAATTATAAGTGCCGTTGCTTGTCGTCTTCAACTGCCCAGAACTATGAGAATTCACCCTGTCTTTCATGTATCCCTACTAAAGGCTGCGACACCCAATACGTTTCCTGGACGTTCTTCTCCTTGCCCTGACCCAGTGCTAGTCGATGGTCAGGAAGAATTTGTGGTGGAAAGGATTTTAGATTCCAGGTTGTATAGAAATCAGTTACAATATCTGATTAAATGGCAGGGCTACCCAGTGGAGGACAACTCATGGGAACCAGTCAATAACGTTAATGCTCCTCGCTTGCTCCGTCAGTTTCATCAGAGGTACCCACACAAGCCTGGCCTGAGGTCATCCGGAGGTTGTCCCTAAGGGGGGAGTAATGTAAGGTTCTGTGTACATGTTCCTGAAACTCAGTTTGTTCGTCAGCCATTTTACTTTCTGTCTTGCTGCAGCTATCTTGCCCTCAGTCAAAATGGAGTTTCCAGCTTGCATGTTCCCGCCCTGATTCTCTCCTTTTGCTTCTTAAGCAGCCACAGCTGAGCAATCAGTGCTTCAGAATCTAGCCTGCAGTGAACCTGTGACCTGACTCCTAAAGCCTTGGACCTTGTACTCCAGCTATTCCTACTGAGGAACTCTGAAGCACTTGTGGACTCTGAACCCTGCTCTTTGAAAGACCCACGTTTGCATGGACTTACGGTAACAGAGAAGAAGATCCTGAACCTGTTGTGGAGAGTGATTGCTGAGCTTAGATTACTCTGGCCTGCTGTGTCTCCTGCTTCTGTGTCTGCAAACTGTGTGACTATTTTTGCCAACTTGTATGAAGTAACACAAGACTTTCTATATCAAACCTGTGTCTCATGTATTTTCATCGCACCCAAGCACAAGACGCTATATGAACTGTACTACATACATTACAATAAGGTTGCACAAGACGAGGCCAGAGATCATGAGGACGTGCACAAATATTTTTGAAGTTTCTTGGAATGTACAGATCCAGGAAATGCTTTTGAGTTGTAGTGGGCTGGAGGAGGCAAGGGCTTTGATATGTAGCTTGAAAGAGAGGGCAGAGTCGAGGATCACCCCAAGGCCACGAACAAGCGGGACTATTTTTCACAGTGTGCCTTCCCGTCATTACACAGGCACGTGTCCCACACCATTACCCGTGCCCTCCACAATGCTGTTACTTGGAAACCATCCTAGCCACAAACACGTGGACAAGTGGTCAGAGACGGTACATCTTACTGAGGGCACACTGGGTTAACATAGTGTAAGTCGGGACCCACTCCGACCTTGGTATGGTGCACGTCCTCCCAACCCCTAATATTGCGGTCTCTACGTAAATCTGGGTTGCCCCCACAGTCTACAGATCCTGCACCTCCTCCTTCGCCTCCTCTTCAGCCTCCATCTCCAAAAGTAGCACATCAGTCAATCGCTGGAAGCAGAGTAGCACTGCCTCATCAAAACGGCAAAAGGCTGTGCTGAAGCTAATATGCTTAGGTGACAAAACGCACAATGATGAAAAGTTGTGGACAGCTCGGAAAGAGCAGGCAGATCTGTGGCTGACACCACTGAACCCACAGCCAGGCATGGTTGTGTGTGACAATGGCTGGAACCTGGTGGCTGCTCTGTGGTGAAGCGAGCTCAGACACGTGCCATGCCTGGCAAATGTACTTAACCTCATTGGTCAACGTTTTCTGAAAAGCTACACGGAGCTGCCAGATCTGCTTGGAAAAGTACAACACTCTGCGTACCAATTTTAGAAAGTCAGCTACAGCTTTATCCGCCTTGTCGTGCTTCAGCATCGCTTGCAGCTTCTGGCTCACCAACTGGTATGTGATGTCCCCAGGAGTTGGAACGCTACACTAAAGATGTTGGAAAGAATTTGTGAGCAGAAGAGGGCATTTGGTGACTAGTCTATCAGCATCAACAAGGTTGTCGGTATTCAGTTCTAACTTCACACATAAGATCTCAGGAGTGGACATGGATGTCAGACATATGTACCATCCTCCAAAACTTTGAGGAATACAACAAAGTGGTGAGCGTAAATGACGCCATCATTAACGTATCCATCCTCCTTCTCTGTGTTCTAATCTGAATATTTATAGTTATTTATATAGCGCAAACATATTAAGAGTAGTTTAACATTTTGAAAAATAACAGTCCTAATTAACAACGATAACAATAATACAATTAAACCAAACTAAAATGACCCTGCTAGTGACAGATTACAATCTACACTAAGTGACAACAATAATAATAATTAAACCCAAAAAAACAAATTGTACTCATGACAACTTCAAATCTTCAATGAGGTGGGGGAGATAACAACTACAGGGGTGTATTTACAATAATGTATTTACAATTATATTACTGATGTTAGTCGACAGTCTAGGAGGCCTGACGACAAGTAGTAGGAGCATGGTCAGTCATCCTCTTGGTGAGGACACGGAAGTATTGACTGTTAGCAGTCTTGCACGAATGGCTGAGTTTTTATTCCTCTGCCTTTCCCGTCACCCTCACGCTCTCAAAATTTTGGGTGACGGACAATACTGATCGGTGACACTTTTAGACACATGCTACCAGGAAAACATTCTATCTCTTATTCCAGAGACAGACAGTTGTACTAAAATGTTGGAGGGCGAGAGGGAACTTCTTGCGGAATTATTAAAAAAATTCCCATGTGAAAATCGCTAACAGCAGAGGTCACAGTTTGTTGGCCAAGCAAGGAGCACAGGTGAGAGAGAAGCAACTCCAATCCAGCAGAGGCAGTGGAACACTGGCAAAGTTCGGGGAGAGTTTTCTCAGACCCTCCCATCGCCCTGGCCCTGAGGCGCTGTGGACTCTCACAAGGAGTGAAAACTTTGTGAAAATTCTGAGGGAGTAACTGTTACAATCTATTTAGTTTGACCAGCCGCCATCTTGTTGTGGTTTCTGGCTGCTGGTATTTTTCCCCTTGAGCTGGGCTTGTCATTGGTCAGGTGATTGCATTACCCTGCACCTGCCTTCCAGTCCTTGCTGGACATTAGTGTTAATCCACTTGAGTTCTGGCTAGGAGCTTTGATAGCTTTGTGTTATACTTTGTGCAGTTCTGGGAACTCTAGTTCTGCTTGCTTAGTTTTTTTTTCCTTTTGTTTCTGCAGCTTCTCTATTTCCCTGCTAGGAGGTCACCTGTTTTTGTTCCCAGTCCCTAGGTCTTTCAGGGATTCTCTTCCCCCATCTCTAGGTCTTCGCTTGAGTCTATACTAGGATCGTCGGTAGGTCTATTCGAAAGGAATAAGTCACCATCGTAGGGATTGAGTATAGTCCTAGTGCAGGGTCAGCTTCTACCCCCAGCTCTATTCCTGAGTTGCAGACCCGTAACAATAACTTGCTGACTGTACCAATGTCCTCTGTCATTCCTCGGTGCCTTATAATTATTGGTTATCCACGCTGAACACGTGGCATGACCTGGATCTCTGTACTGTGCATGTGCGCTGTACTCAAGGTCAAGGAGCACACAGCGCCTCGCTATCTGGTGGACACTGGGCACACGGCGCAGTGCTAAATGGCAGTACTACTTTTAGTGGTGGGAGCCAAAGGGAACTGTCCTTTGCAGTGCCAGTGCTCTAAGTACAGAGCACGCTGCTCAGCCTCCTCCAATCTATGGTGTCATGCCCACTTTGTATAAAACTGGCCCCCTGCCTGTAGATCACCGGATCTGTCTGTCTGCTGCAGCGCTGGCACTTTGGATGCGTAGTGCACTGCTCCCCTTCATGCCACACACTCACAGCTGGGGACTCACTCATGCTTTTGGTTTTTTCCCAAACATTCGGCACAGGTTCCCTGTGTAAACACACCCCCTCTTCATGGGTAATGGGACCTGTCTGTTCCCCTTTTCCTTCCCCTGGGAAGCAGGGGACACAGCCTTGACATTTCCGGACCTGGCGCAGCACAGGTCATCCTGAATCCGTACATATCTGACAAAAATTAGAGAAAGCATACGACTAGTGTTGAGCGATACTGCTTGATATCTAAAAATATCGGATCGGAATGGTATCGCCGATATCACTAAATATCGGCGATATCCGATTCCGATACCGGAAGTCCCATGTAAGTCTATGGGAACAAAATATCGCAACTAAAAAAAACCTTTATTTCCTTGTAAACACTAAATATACACACTTAGAATACATATATATATATATACATGTCATTGTGACATATATATATACATATATGTATAGTTTATACACTTCTACATAGTAAAATATCCTCTGATTCAATTGCCGGGTAAAGCCGGCTTCTGTGAAAAGACAGAAGCACCCGACATGAAATGACACTTGGTGTACATAGGGTTAACTATGTCTTTTCATGTCGTTTGCAATCTGATTTGCACAAACAATTACATCAGTCTATGTGTGCAAAATTTCACACCTGTAGGGGTTAATTAAAGGTGTAAATTCGTTGTAAAAAAAACGGACTTTTTTGCTACGAATTTACACCTTTAATTAACCCCTACAGGTGTGAAATTTTGCACACATAGACTGATGTAATTGTTTGTGCAAATCAGATAGCAAAGGACATGAAAAGACATGGTTAACCCTATGTACACCAAGTGTCATTTCATGTCGGGTTCTGCATTTTCACAAAAGCCGTCAATTGAATTAGCGGCTATTATACTATGTAGAAGTGTATGAACTATAAATATAAATATATATATATATATATATATGTGTCACAAATTCAATGACATGTATAAAATATATATATATATATATATATATATATGAGGTGTAAAATTGTTTAAAAAAAATGCGTGGGCTCCCGCCCTATTTTCGCAACCAGACAGACAAAGCCAGCGAATGGGGGCAGATAATAATAGCCCAGAGAGGGACCATTATTTTTGGCCCCCCCTGGCTACTAACATCTGCCCCCAGACACCCCAGAAAAGACAAATCTATAATTAGATTCGCCCTTTCTGGCACTTTGCCCGTCTATTCCCATTGCCCTGTAGCGGTGGCGAATGGGTTAATATGGGGTTAAAGCCACATTGCAATTGAAAGGTGACCTTAAGCCAGGTTAATAATTGAGAGCTGTCAATTAGACAACTATCAATTATTAATCCTATTGCATGAAATAAAAATAAAACACACACACTTTAATTAAAAATCATTTTAATGAAATAAAGACACATGTTTTTGACCATCTTTTATTTGACTGCAAAAACCATTTCCTGTAATAAAAATAAAATAAAAAAGCAAAATTATTCTTACCTATCTTATGCACAGTCAGGTCCCACGGTGTAATCCTTCAGAAAGGGTTAATGTTTACTGCAGGGACCGCAGCTAATGCTGCAGCCTCACAGTAAACCCCCAAATGAATGAGTTCCTCTCCTGGCTGACAGGAGAGGAAGTGGAAAGCTTAATTGATTGCTTTCCACTTTCACTTCAGGTCAGCCAGGGACACAATCAGTGATATCAGAGGGAACTGATTAACAAAAATAGGGGTTCCCTTCGAATAAAAAATTGGCGTGGGGTCCCCCCTATTTTTGTTAACCAGCCAGATGAAGCAGACCGCTGAGGCCTGGATTTTCAGGCTGTTAAGGAGCCAAGATCCATGGACCTTGCCAGCCTGATAATACCAGGCCACAGCAGTCTGCATATCTTGGCTGATTAACAAAAATAGGGATCCCCTCGAAAAAAATTGGCGTGGGGTCCCCCCTATTTTTGTTAACCAGCCAGATGAAGCAGACCGCTGAGGCCTGGATTTTCAGGCTGTTAAGGAGCCAAGATCCATGGACCTTGCCAGCCTGATAATACCAGGCCACAGCAGTCTGCATATCTTGGCTGATTAACAAAAATAGGGGATCCCCTCGAAAAAAATTGGCGTGGGGTCCCCCCTATTTTTGTTAACCAGCCAGATGAAGCAGACCGCTGAGGCCTGGTTTTTCAGGCTGGTAAGGATCCAATATCCATGGACCTTGCAAGCCTGATAATACCAGGCCACAGCAGTCTGCTTAGCTTGGCTGGTTAACAAAAATAGGGGATCCCCTCGAAAAAAAAAACGGCGTAGGGTCCCCCTATTTTTGTTAACCAGCCAAGTAAAATGCAGACTGCTGCGGCCTGGTATTAAAAGACTGTCAAGGCCCATGGATTTTGGCCCTCAACAGCCTAATAATACCAGGCTACAGCAGCCCCACATTTGGCGCATCAAAAGATGTGCCAATTGTGGCACTTTACCCGGCTCTTCCCACTGCCCTGTAGCGGTGGCAAGTGGGGTAATAAGGGGTTAATGTCACCGTTGATTGCACGGTGACAATAAGCCCGGTTAATAATGGAGAGGTGTCGATAAGACACCGATCCATTATTAATCCCAAAGTTATTAAATGTATAAAAAAAAGACAAAGCAAGAAAAAAGTCTTTTAATGAAATAAAAGAGACAACACAGTTTTCATTAATTTTATTACTCTCTCATTCCTGCGACGCCATCGATCTCCTGTAAAAAAAGAAAAAAAAAAAAACCAACAGTATACCACCTGTCCGACGCAGTCCATAGTAACGACAGTCCCACGACGATCCAGCTCTGCTACATCGCAATGACAGGCAGAGCCTGTCATCGCGACGCAGCACAGCTGATTACCTGCTTCCCCGGCGGTGACGTCATCGGACTGACTGCTTTACGGCCGGGATTACCCAGCAGTCACTGCAGTTATCGCGAGAAACTGCATGTGACCGCCAGGGAGAAGAGGATGGCGGCCATTAAGCAGTCCGGGATGTGACCGCCGGCGATCTTCTGCCGGGTAAGTGCCGCTGACTCCTGACAGACCCGACCAACGGACACTGACAGTAACAGTGACAATCCCGATTCCGGTATCCGATAAGACGAAAATATCGGAAATAAGTATCGAAAGGCCGATAGAGCTAATATCGGCCGATACCCGATACTTGCGTTATCGTATCGCTCAACACTACATACGACCAAAGAGTCCAAAATAGCGAATAAAATAAACAATTTTATTAATCAACATAGAGAATATGTAAACAGGTGTAAGGTTCTATGTATATATCCTGAAACTCAGTTTGTTCGTCAGCCATTTTACTTTCTGTCTTGCTGCAGCTATCTTGCCCTCAGTCAAAATGGAGTTTCCAGCTTGCATGTTCCCGCCCTGATTCTCTCCTTTGCTTCTTAAGCAGCCACAGCTGAGCAATCAGTGCTTCAGAACCTAGCCTGCAGTGAACCTGTGACTTGACTCCTGTAAGCCTTGGACCTTGTACTCCAGCTATTCCTACTGAGGAACTCTGAAGCACTTGTGGACTCTGAACCCTGCTCTTTGAAAGACCCACGTTTGCATGGACTTACGGTAACAGAGAAGAAGATCCTGAATCTGTATTGGAGAGTGATTGCTGAGCTTGGATTACTCTGGCCTGCTGTGTCTCCTGTTTCTGTGTCTGCAAACTGTGTGACTATTTCTGCCAACTTGTATGAAGTAATACAGGACTTTTCTATATCAAACCTGTGACTCCTGTGTTTTCATCGCACCCAAGCACAAGACGCTATATGAACTGTACTACATACATTACAAGATTCTGAAGCCAAAACGTTAGTGTCTGCTGGTCTGGAAGGCTGTGTCTGCTGTACTGTGGATATCAGACGTCCGGTTGTACTTTCTGTGATGACAGTGGTTGTGACTTCTCACAACCATTCCAGGTGAGCAATTCCCTTAAGTTTTTTCTTCTTGCAGTGTTACCACAGGTAAACACTATTGTTTTTTTTTTTTTTTTTTTTCCTTTCTTTTCTCTTTTTTGTCTGCTGTAACTCTGGATATCAGATGTCTGGTTGAAACTTTCTGTGATGATAGTGGTTGTGACTTCTCACAACCATTCCAGGTGAGCAGTTCCCTTAATTTTTTTTTCTCTCTGCAGTGTTGCCACAGGTGAACACTATTGTTTTTTTTTCTCTCCTCTTCTTCCAGTAATCCTGTCTTAAAAGATCTGGAAAATGGAGGCCCGCATAAAGGAACTTTGCGGAGTGACTGATAATATCCTTGCAGATTTGCAGAATATAAAGACCCGTTTTCCAAATCTACAGGACCTCAATAATCACAATTTGCAAGTGGTTGGACAGACTACCCAGGATTTGCGAGCCAGGATTGAGGTTCTAGAGGGGCGAGTCCAGGCTCCTGCCGTAGCCCCGAGTGCTGGGATTCCCAAGTTGCCCCCTTTTCGTTTTGGCGGTGAACGTGAGAAATTCAGGGGATTTATTAATCAATGCAATCTTTTTTTTTCTGCACATGCTTCACAATTTCCCACTGAACGATCTAAGGTGCTTACTATAATTATGTTGCTTACCAACAAGGCTTTAATGTGGGCAAACCCTCTGATTGAGACTGAGGATGATTGTTTGAATCACCTTGATGATTTTATTTCAGCCATGGGGCAGGTGTTTGATGACCCCAATCGAGGTGCAACAGCTGAAGCAGCCATGTTAGCTTTGCGCCAAGGTAAGCACTCGGTAGCTGAATATGCCTTGGATTTCAGGAGATGGGCCCTTGATACCACCTGGGACAGTTCCGCCAAAAAATCTATTTTTCGAAAGGGGTTATCTCCACTGATTAAGGATGAACTTGCTCGTGCCGACCCTCCCACTGCGTTAGGTGACTTTATTAACTACTGCATCCGTATTGATACTCGTCTGACTGAACGCAGGCAAGAGAGATGGTTCGAAAGCAATCGTACTAACCTTTTCCTACCTTCCTCTCCAGCTAAGGAACCTTTGAGTAGGATTACACGGGAACCTGAACCTGAACCCATGCAGGTAGACTCTTTACAACGACGGGTTAGTGATGCACGCAAGGAACATCGTTTTAAGGAGAATCTATGTTTCTATTGTGGTAAGTCAGGGCACTTCATTATAAACTGCCCCAGCCGTTCTCGTAAGACTACTGCAGCACTCATTCATTGTGAGTGTTGCGAGAGGGGATCTGTCAGGTCCGAGCCTCAGGCTCCAGAGAGATCTGCAGCAACAGATCTTGATTTCTCGGACTTAAACTCCGTTACCTCTGAGGACGTTGACTGTGTAAACGCTGCCATTTTTCAAGTTTCCTCAGCGGTGTCCCAGCTGAGTTGTAAGAAAAACAATTCTCATTGCTTTCTTTCCATCAAACTCTGGGTTGACTCAGCTTGGGTGTCTAGCTCTGCTATGATCGACTCAGGGGCAAGTGGAAATTTTATGGATGTCTCCTTTGCTCTGAAACAGGGAATACGTTCAGTGAAGAAGGCTACTCCAGTACAGATGGAAACTGTGGATGGCTCCCTGCTGACCTCTGGACCAGTGGATCAGGAAACAGAGCCTTTGAGGGTTCTTATGGGTAAAGATCATCAAGAGAAACTGTCCTTTATGCTTATCTCTTCTCCCCACTTTCCCATTATTCTAGGGCTACCATGGCTGCAGGCTCAGAATCCTACCATTAACTGGGAGACCAAGGAATTACACTTTCCAGAGAAACAGATGAGTCCAAAAGTTTCAGCTTGCTCTGTTCCTAAAGGAATCATGTCAGTCCCTGAACTACCAGCTGTATACCAGGACTATGTGGATTTATGTGACAAGAAGAACGCTGACCAGCTTCCTCCTCACCGTCCATATGATTGTCCAATTGAATTATTGCCTGGAGCAGAGATACCTTTTGGTAAGATCTACCCCCTGGCGGGGCCCGAGCTAAAGGCTTTAAAGGATTACATAGATGAAAATCTAGCCAAGGGCTTCATACGCCCCTCTTCATCTCCTGCAGGTGCACCCATCTTCTTTGTAAAGAAGAAAGATGGATCTCTGAGACCATGCGTAGACTATAGGGAACTCAATAAGGTTACTATTAGAAACCGTTATCCATTGCCTTTAATCCCGAGTTATTGGAGAGAGTGCGACATGCCAAAATTTTTTCTAAACTAGATCTTCGTGGGGCCTATAACTTAGTCCGTATTAGACCTGGGGATGAATGGAAGACTGCATTCAGGTCACGCTATGGACACTTTGAATATCTAGTTATGCCTTTTGGTCTGAGTACCGCCCCAGCCACTTTCCAACACTTGGTGAATGACATCTTCAGGGATCTCCTAGATACATTCGTGGTAATTTATTTGGATGATATTCTAATTTTTTCTAACTCCACAGAGGAACATCATGGACATGTGAGAATGGTCTTGGAACGTCTAAGACAAAATCATCTTTACATCAAACTTGAAAAGTGTGAATTCCATAGGACCGAAATTCAATTTCTGGGGTATGTACTGTCTACACAAGGAATTAGTATGGATGGAAGCAAAACCAAAGCCATCAAGGATTGGCCAAGTCCTAGAAATGTGAAGGAGGTACAGCGCTTCATCGGGTTTGCCAACTTCTATAGACGTTTCATTAGAAATTTCTCTGAGGTAGTGTCACCTATCACTCAACTTACCCGGAAAGAGTCTAGGTTTTCCTGGACTCCCCAAGCCCAGGAAGCATTTTCCCGTCTAAAAGATAAATTTACCACTGCACCTATCCTAGTACATCCCAACCCCGAGCTTGCCTTCATAATAGAGGTGGATGCTTCAGACTGTGCCATTGGAGCTATACTCTCTCAGAGAACAGGTGAGAAGAATGTCTTGCATCCCTGTGCCTTCTTTTCCCAGCAGTTGTCTTCGGCTGAGAGGAACTACGATGTGGGCAATAGAGAGTTGTTGGCCATTATTGCCGCCTTCAAAGAATGGAGACACCTTCTTCAGGGAGCTGCACAGCAAATAGTCGTCCTAACAGACCATCGTAACCTTGAGTTTATCAGGTCGGCTAAGTGCCTGACTCCTCGCCAGGCTCGCTGGAATCTTTTCTTAAACCAATTTAATTTTATCATCTCTTATAGACCAGGATCGCGCAATGGAAAGGCTGATGCACTCTCTAGGATTTACTCAGCAGAGACACGTCCAATTACTCCTCCTAAGACTATTCTTCCTGACTCTAGATTCCTAGGAGTAATTCATAATCAAGACCTACTTAAGGACATCAAGGAAGCATACCATGCGGATTCCTTTTTGGCACAACCCCCAAGGGACGTAAGTCTTGTCTTTAAGAATGGTGTGTGGATTCAGGGACAAAGTCTGTATATTCCTGAAACAGTCAGATTAAGAGTATTGCAACTCATTCACGATTCCAAGATAGCTGGGCATAGAGGAATTCTAAAGACACAGGAATTTCTTTCTCGTTTCTTTTGGTGGCCCACTTGCAGGAAGGATGTTTTGAATTATGTCACTTCATGTGAGGTCTGTGCAAGATGCAAAACACCTCGCTCCTCACCAACTGGTCTGTTACAGCCTCTTCCCACCCCGTCCCGCCCGTGGGGATCCATTTCTATGGACTTCATTGTGGAGTTACCAACCTCTCAGGGGAAGAACACCATTCTAGTGGTGGTTGACCGTCTAACAAAGGCAGCTCATTTTATCCCTTGTGTCGGCTTACCCACTGCAAAACAGACATCAGATTTGATGATTAAAGATGTGTTTCGCTTACATGGAGTACCGGATGAGGTTATTTCGGATCGAGGGGTGCAATTCACTTCTAGGTTTTGGCAAAATTTCTGTGCAGCATTGGACATTAAAGTAAACCTTTCTTCTGCTTTTCATCCCCAGACTAATGGACAGACCGAACGAACCAATCAAACCCTGGAGCAGTATCTCCGCTGCTTTATCTGCCACCTACAGGATGATTGGGTGGATCTACTTCCATTAGCTGAGTTCTCGTATAACAACTCTCAGAGTGCCTCCACTAAACAGTCTCCTTTTTACTCTAATCTAGGTTATCATCCTAACATTCTACCACGATTTCCCATAGAAACGCCTTTACCAGCAGTGGCTGAAAGAATCACGTCTTTACAGAAGAATATGGATCTTCTAAAGGAAAATCTGGAATCGGCTCAAGAAAGGTACAAGAAAGCAGCAGATAAATTTCGTAAACCTGCACCAGCTTTCAAGGTAGGAGACTTGGTCTGGCTGTCAACCAGAAATCTTAAGTTAAGGATTCCATCGTCTAAGTTGGGACATAAGTACATTGGACCCTATAAAATCAGTAAAATTATAAGTGCCGTTGCTTGTCGTCTTCAACTGCCCAGAACTATGAGAATCCACCCTGTCTTTCATGTATCCATACTAAAGGCTGCGACACCCAATACGTTTCCTGGACGTTCCTCTCCTTGCCCTGACCCAGTGCTAGTCGATGGTCAGGAAGAATTTGTGGTGGAAAGGATTTTAGATTCCAGGTTGTATAGAAATCAGTTACAATATCTGATTAAATGGCAGGGCTACCCAGTGGAGGACAACTCATGGGAACCGGTCAATAACGTTAATGCTCCTCGCTTGCTCCGTCAGTTTCATCAGAGGTACCCACACAAGCCTGGTCTGAGGTCATCTGGAGGTTGTCCTTAAGGGGGGAGTAATGTAAGGTTCTATGTATATATTCCTGAAACTCAGTTTGTTCGTCAGCCATTTTACTTTCTGTCTTGCTGCAGCTATCTTGCCCTCAGTCAAAATGGAGTTTCCAGCTTGCATGTTCCCGCCCTGATTCTCTCCTTTGCTTCTTAAGCAGCCACAGCTGAGCAATCAGTGCTTCAGAATCTAGCCTGCAGTGAACCTGTGACTTGACTCCTGTAAGCCTTGGACCTTGTACTCCAGCTATTCCTACTGAGGAACTCTGAAGCACTTGTGGACTCTGAACCCTGCTCTTTGAAAGACCCACGTTTGCATGGACTTACGGTAACAGAGAAGAAGATCCTGAATCTGTATTGGAGAGTGATTGCTGAGCTTGGATTACTCTGGCCTGCTGTGTCTCCTGTTTCTGTGTCTGCAAACTGTGTGACTATTTCTGCCAACTTGTATGAAGTAATACAAGACTTTTCTATATCAAACCTGTGACTCCTGTGTTTTCATCGCACCCAAGCACAAGACGCTATATGAACTGTACTACATACATTACACAGGGTGAAACAATAAAGTGCAGTGTGCAAAGCGTTTAAGCATGGGACGCGGGGTGCTACTCAATAGGTATATACTATTACAAATATAGTTATGCCACAGAATACAATGATAGAGAATTAATCCCTCTAGTGAAAATCAAATCAACAAAACCTGGCCTGGCAAACCTATGTATGGTAAGATAATATATCAACATAACCAACAGCATGTAATGAAATGAATAGAAAATCATATAAAAATGAAGGAAATATACCACTAATTTACAAGGAAGTCACCCGGGAGGCCAGTGGATGATATGGACAGGAGAAGAGGGAGAGAGCAGCACATATCTGGCCAATCAGTTCTTTAATGCAAGCATCATAGAAGGCATGTTCTTGCAATTTTCCAGAGCAAATTGTACATTACATCCAGAACAGTGTCAATATGAAGGACTTTGTGGTTCATATCAATCCACAACATGACACTAGTAGTCTCATACTTCTAATTTTCGGTGGAAAATCAATTCCCAGTGATAGGTTGTGTATGTTCTGACTTATGTAACATCATTTGGGTGATAATAATTATTCATACCTATTTGCTTCACAATATATTCATCTTTTTCTTTAAGGTCTCCGAATATAATGTTGTAAAAGTGAAAACAAGTTGGTGAAGTGTGTTTAAACTCAAATGTGAAAATAATTGTCATCTTTAAAATTTTCACCATTCCGTGTGCGGCTAACCAACCTCATTGATTTTATTGATTTTCTTTGGCAGGAAGCCAACAACTCCTTCAATACCGTGTGCTTTTCCATTTAATTCATCATGCTTGTAAAGTAGAGGTGAGATTTCGGATCTAGATAACATCTCGGGACTGTAGGCAACATGACACTGTGGCACGATCCACTGGGGTTTAGCTAACAATTTCACATACTTAGTGCACTGCAGAACAGAAAAACAAGATTTTGAATCAATAACATGTTGGATGGATTGTCAAGTTGAAACACCCATATAGTATTATTATAATTATTATTTAGTTATATAGCGCCATTTATTCCATGGTGTTGTACATGACAAGGGGTTAACATATAAAGTAATAGATATCATGTACAGTTAACAAATTTAAAATGACAGACTGGTACAGAGGGGAGAGGACCTTGTCCTTGCGGACTTACATTCTGTGGGATAATGGGAAGAGACAGAAGTTCGGGGTGCGACACCTTGGTTAGTGGAGGTGTGGCACCTCGGTTGGTGGAGAGGCGGCATCTCGGGTGGTGGTGTACAAGTCACATCTATTATAACCACCACGCTCTCCAATTGACAACTCTTGAAATGCAGCCAAAATGTCACAATCTCTAGCTTCTGTTACAGAAAATGCAGGGGCTCCTTTTTTACATCATTGTTCAACAAGTTCAGTGTTAGTAGGTGATGGCTTGTCAGAATCCAGCCCAGAAACACCAGGCTTCAGTAGTTGCGAGTCCTGGCCCCGTGCTCTTCCAGGTGCTCTTCCTCCAGCTCTTCCATTCATGATTTCATCTAGAACATTTCGCCTTCGTAATCCAGAGACACAGAGTACAACACTTGCCCAAGCATTCACCCTCTGCTCCTCAGACTTTCTAGCTGCGCAGTGACAGACTCTAGGCAGAAGATGATGATGGTGGTAGTAGTTGGAGCATTTAAGACAGTCATGAAGCAGCCATAACAACTTGAAACAGAAGTATGTTTACAGAGATACCACACTGTTCAATATTTGTGCTGTATTTTTACCCAAAAATAGTGTAAAGAACTAGGGTAACAGACAGCAAATACAGTGGAATGTAGGCCTGAATAGCCACAATTTAGGGTCCACAAATACATCAGATGTCTGACAGCGATACCACACTGCTCAATATGTGGTCTTTAAAAAAAACAGACTCGGGAAGACCTAACAGTTGGACTTGCAACTTCCATCATGTTGGTGTTACGGGGAACGGTTGCCCGCCTTCTGTCTGCAACCACCACACGACTTCTTCCTGTCTGAAGGGGTGCTATGACTCCCTCCCCCTGTGTGCTGCTGTTCTCGCTCTGCATGTCCTCCTGCCAGGTTGGGTCAGTTACTATATCATCCAGCACCTCATCTCCCACTTACACACTCTGGTCCTGCTACTGACTTTACAGCAAATGTGTCTCAAAATCGGCCATTCTTTGGACCGTAGCTGCTCAAATATTTGGGCATCGCTACATGGAATCTCAGCTTGCCCCACTTCAAGAGGACCGGGTGAGAGGCCTGAATATATAAATGGAAAAGTGAACAGCTCTTTGGAGTGTCCAAGTGTTGTATCAGTTGTCTCAGGGCACTCAGCATGGTGAGAGGAAGGAGGATCAGGGTAAGGAATATGTGGGCCAGATTCACGGCTACTCAGACTTAACCGTGTGTAACACAGAGTGCTGGTGGTGGTGGTGGCCATGTAACTGTAATTATTATCCACTATGCAACCAACAACCTTTTCACACTGCTCTGGCTTCAATAGTGCTGTCTTGCTGTGGTCCCCTAGGACTTCGAAAACTAAGGTCCAGCGAGAAGAAGTGAATGTTTTTGTTGAACAATTTCAGCTGGCCCACGGCTTCTGTCTCGGCATGCACCATGACCATCATGGCCACTTCCTTGTCCCTTCCCCATAGTAAATGGACTTGAATATTATACACGTTCACTACAAATGGCAGAATTGGGAGCAAACTTGTTTGTGATAAGTGTGCGGGAAAACCACACTTTAAAATATGTGGACTGTAGTTACAAATGTTTTTTTGTTTAGCCAATTGTTGCCACAAAGTACCTTAACACACAGCAAAACCACTAGAATAGGTAGGCCTACAATGCCCAAATTTGTAGCACACGGATGTACTGTATGATGCGTATCACAGATATACCACACTCTAAAATATGTGGGCTGTTTTATTTAAAAAAGCAACATAGTGCTGTATATAACTTGCGTAACAAGAGAGATAGAGAAAACCCAGGGAGTGGAGGGAAATGACTCAATGGCAAAGAGGTAAAAAAGAGAGTCAGAAACAAAAACAACTAATAAAAATTGCCTTTATTAAACAAATGGCATTATAAAAAAACCATGTACAATATATTTAAAAAGGTACAGAATTATAATAAGGCTGATATCTGAGCAGTAACTCTTACAATAGCAAGATATTAATATAGCTACATAAATGATAATAATCAGCTATATAGGGTGGAGGCTATTAATATAGCACCACCATAATTAGCATCAGCTATATAGAATGGAGGCTCATATAAATAAGACCAGGAAAAATGGAATGAAAGACCATATAAATGATAACGGTGAAAGTGTGTACTAGTAAATATATGTAAAAATTAATATATATAAAAAATATATAAAAGGTATATATATATATATATATATATATATGTGAATAAAATAGATCAAACTAAACAATATATATATATGATGCAAGTGATTAAAGAAAAATATATATATTTTTATATAGTGCAACCAAAATGGTGCGATCAAAAAAATATTAATACCATTAACCACTAAACAAAAATGAGACCCAAATATAAAAATATAACAGTGCACTTATATCATATCAACACATCAGCTCTAACGTATATGGCGACTCAGTGAAAAAACCAGTGACATCAAAGAAATATTGATGAACAACCACACAAGAAAAATAATAATAATGAACCGATGGCCAAAATAACTACCTGGGAGCCTGTACAGGCTGGATGTACCTGTAGAACGCGCCCCGACGCGCGTTTCGGAAATTGAATTCCTTCGTCAGGGGGATGCATGTACCTTCACCATGCTGCTATTTATACAGCGTTCCGACCAAATGATCATATACACGGCGCATGCGCGGACCGCGCATACCGGAACTAGATCGCTCCAGGTGTCACGTGGTATAACGCTGCCGGGTCAATACCCGCAGCGTCATCCACATGAAGACGCCGTGACGATGCAGTCCAGGATGCCGCCGGGCGGCGCATGCGCACGGACCAAGCGGCCACCAAAAACATGTCTGATATAGCAGCACATATAACCCATTTGTATTGCCGCATATGAAACCGCATATATGGTAATGAGTGTCATAGATATACACAAATACTAAATACAGACAATATAACTGCAAATAC
This sequence comes from Oophaga sylvatica, assembly GCA_033576555.1. Classification (NCBI taxonomy): domain Eukaryota; kingdom Metazoa; phylum Chordata; class Amphibia; order Anura; family Dendrobatidae; genus Oophaga; species Oophaga sylvatica. Next base: position 43,989 of record JARQOD010002089.1, read on the forward strand.
CAGATAATAATAATATAAACATAAACAGAATAATTGGATCATAATAATAAGTAGACTCCAAATAATCTTGAAGGTGACGACGAAAAATCAAGCCATCAGCCGAAACCGAGGATTAATGGTGGAAGGATGTGATGAAATAAAATAACTTCATGGTGACTAAATAGAAATATGTAGAAGAAAATAATATTAATGCAAAAATAATAGAGAAGACATATAAATAAAATTAATACAACATAATATATAAACAATATATACAAAATATGCATAAATATCATATCAGAAAAAAAATAAAACAAAATGATAAGAAATACATGCAAAAAGGATAAAATAACATGGAATTATTATAAAAATGGAATAAAAGAAATGTTCTCATTCAGGCCTTGTGGGGACACAGTACCAAGTGTCCATATCCATTTCGTCTCAAGTTGACCAAGACGTTTGCTGATACCTCCACCCCTAACCCCACTGTCCAATCTATCAATACCAGAAACTTTTAGTAAACTGTAATCACAATTGTGGTGCGTTTTGAAATGTCTGGGCAAAGTTTTCAATGAAGATACATCCGTCACGTCCTTTGCTGCTTTAATGCCCAGCACATGCTCCCGTACCCTGATTTTAAGCTGTCTAGTGGTCAAACCCACGTATATCAGTGAACAAGGGCATGTGGCATAGTAAATAACAGCAGTTGACGTGCATGTAATGCAATGTTTGATGTTAAAGGACCGTGACTTGTCAGAACTCAGAAAACTGTGCATTGGCTCAATATTCGGACAAGCCACACATGAACCACAAGGTTTGCAGCCTGAAGATGATGTATTTTGGTAGGCTGGATTATTAGAGGAAATACCGGTATAAAGACTCTTAACCAAACGATCACCCAAATTGGGTGATCTCCTAAAAGCCATAGATGGTTTATCCCCTACAAATCTTGAGATAACGGGATCTGACCTCAAAATCTGCCAATGTTTCATGAGTAATGCCCTAAGCTGATCACTCTGTCCATTAAATTGAGTAATGAACCGAATAGCATTATTATTTGGACTAGATGTCCCTTGACCATATAGTGCATCATGTCGAGTGGTATGCCATGCCCTATTATAGGCTCTCTTAATTGACCTTCGACTATAGCCACGCTCCAAAAATCTCACACCCATTGACTCAGACTGTTGAACAAAATCATAATCAGTGGAACAAATGCGTCTAAGACGCAAAAATTGACCAAATGGGATTGAGTTAATGAGAGCCCGTGGGTGTGCAGAGGAAGCATGCAACACAGCATTAACAGCCGTTTGTTTTCTGAATAAATCTGTCTGAAGACAGTTATGCACGTCCCTCACGACCCGTACATCCAAAAATTCGATTGTATCAGAATGGTGGCAGTATGTCAACCTAATATTAATTGAATTGTGATTAAGTGTATCAATATTATTAATATCAATATTATTCCATTTTATAATAATTCCATGTTATTTTATCCTTTTTGCATGTATTTCTTATCATTTTGTTTTATTATTTTTTTCTGATATGATATTTATGCATATTTTGTATATATTGTTTATATATTATGTTGTATTAATTTTATTTATATGTCTTCTCTATTATTTTTGCATTAATATTATTTTTTTCTACATATTTCTATTTAGTCACCATGAAGTTATTTTATTTCATCACATCCTTCCACCATTAATCCTCGGTTTCGGCTGATGGCTTGATTTTTCGTCGTCACCTTCAAGATTATTTGGAGTCTACTTATTATTATGATCCAATTATTCTGTTTATGTTTATATTATTATTATCTGGTATTTGCAGATATATTGTCTGTATTTAGTATTTGTGTATATCTATGACACTCATTACCATATATGCGGTTTCATATGCGGCAATACAAATGGGTTATATGTGCTGCTATATCAGACATGTTTTTGGTGGCCGCTTGGTCTGTGCGCATGCGCCGCCCGGCGGCATCCTGGACTGCATCGTCACGGCGTCTTCATGTGGATGACGCTGCGGGTATTGACCCGGCAGCGTTATACCACGTGACGCCTGGAGCGATCTAGTTCCGGTATGCGCGGTCCGCGCATGCGCCGTGTATATGATCATTTGGTCGGAACGCTGTATAAATAGCAGCATGGTGAGGGTACATGCATCCCCTGACGAAGGAATTCAATTTCCGAAACGCGCGTCGGGGCGCGTTCTACAGGTACATCCAGCCTGTACAGGCTCCCAGGTAGTTATTTTGGCCATCGGTTCATTATTATTATTTTTCTTGTGTGGTTGTTCATCAATATTTCTTTGATGTCACTGGTTTTTTCACTGAGTCGCCATATACGTTAGAGCTGATGTGTTGATATGATATAAGTGCACTGTTATATTTTTATATTTGGGTCTCATTTTTGTTTAGTGGTTAATGGTATTAATATTTTTTTGATCGCACCATTTTGGTTGCACTATATAAAAATATATATATTTTTCTTTAATCACTTGCATCATATATATATATTGTTTAGTTTGATCTATTTTATTCACATATATATATATATATATATATATATATTATATATATACCTTTATATATTTTTTATATATATTAATTTTTACATATATTTACTAGTACACACTTTCACCGTTATCATTTATATGGTCTTTCATTCCATTTTTCCTGGTCTTATTTATATGAGCCTCCATTCTATATAGCTGATGCTAATTATGGTGGTGCTATATTAATAGCCTCCACCCTATATAGCTGATTATTATCATTTATGTAGCTATATTAATATCTTGCTATTGTAAGAGTTACTGCTCAGATATCAGCCTTATTATAATTCTGTACCTTTTTAAATATATTGTACATGGTTTTTTTATAATGCCATTTGTTTAATAAAGGCAATTTTTATTAGTTGTTTTTGTTTCTGACTCTCTTTTTTACCTCTTTGCCATTGAGTCATTTCCCTCCACTCCCTGGGTTTTCTCTATCCTTTCCGGATGGTCTGCCATCCACTTTCCAGGTGATATATACCACATCTCTTTAATATATATATCTTCATTTAAGTGATTATTTATTGGGAAAAAAAAATAAAAATTTGTGGTTTGAGTATTATTTATATCTCCTGTGTTTTGTTGATTTATTTTACTGTGTTTTGCATAGTTTCGTTCCCAGGTATGGACTTTAAGATCAGGGAAGCCTCTTGGCAAGGTCAGGTGAACGATGTGTTCGGTAACACCAACAATACCAACATCAATGTGGAAGGGCCTAATTTTGACTCACTGTTCAAATCTACAAAGAGGTTGTTGTTTAAACGTACTAGAATTTGGTGGACAAAGGCCTTTTTAGAAAATTACGTGCATAAATCTTTGATACCTAGGGGCCTGAGGGTCAGGGTTACTCCATCATTCATTATTGAAGATCAAGAATTCATTGCTGATTGGGAGAAAATCTGTAATGAGACCTCATGGAATTTAATGGGTCTGCTGGTTGGACTCAATACTAAGTCCATCATAGATGTGGATAAACAATTGGATGAACAATTTGAAAAACAAAGAATTTTCTTCCCATGGATCAATTTAAAATATTTGGTGATTCCCTTGATAAAGAATTGGAATCATTAGTAAAGGACATACAGAAGAAACACACTCTCAAATTATCCAGAGATCAGAATGATTTATCCTTGGGGAGGATATATAGATGGAGAAAATTGTCATCTGTGAATAAAGATCGTTCATCCTCATTTGTATCTCATCCCTCGGTTAGTGATTTATCAGTCGCCTCCTCTTCAGCTTCTGTGTCTTCCACTATAACACCAAAAAGGAAGAGAAATTTTCGGTTTCAACCAAATAAAAGGGAATTTCCTTCGGATAATACTAATCCATTGAAGGTAATTAATTTAAGTATACATACCCTTTCTACAGTTGAGACTAATTTACTAACCAAGGGCTTAATGTTTTGCCCAACTGCTGATTTTGATCATTTTACGGCAGTTAAAGATTTACATCTTTTTGCTAGAAAGGTTTTATTCAAACGTATGTATCATAATGAAGGTTCCCTTATATCTTTTCCCACAGAGACGGAACAGGAGGCGATAGCTAACCTGGAACAACTGGCTAGGGAACACAATTTACGAGAAGGTGAGGTTCCTGATGGCATTAAGAAACCATCTAATAAATTTCCCCCATTGACTTCCTGCCCCGCAATTGACATCTTTGTCAAGACTGTGAGCAGTGAGCTTGGCAAAATTCCTTGTCATCCGGATATCAGCAATTTTAGTCCTGAGGAACGGTTTGGTCTCAGGAGATTATCAGGACTGAATGATGTTGTCTTCAAGGCGGCAGATAAAGGTGGGAATGTTGTGGTGTGGCCCAAACAATTATATGAGACTGAGGCATTTCGTCAACTCAATGATGAGGCCTGTTATAAAAAATTAACTTTTAATCCTCTATCGAAATTTCAGCTTGAACTTAAAAAATTCTTACAGGATTCGAAAGATGATGGCATCATTACTAATGAGTTATTTTTAGCTCTTCAGGTCCACGAACCCACAATTCCCACTCTTTATCTGCTGCCTAAGGTGCATAAGAACCAAGAAGCCCCTCCAGGTAGGCCTATCATATCAGGACGAGGGAACTACTTGGAAAATGTCAACAAATATATTGATTCAGTGTTACAACCGTTTGTTACTGCACTTCCCTCATATACCAAAGATACGAATGATTTTTTGAGAAAGGTTGATGGTTTACACATTGAACCTAATTCAATACTGGTTACATGTGATGTAGAATCTCTGTATACCAGTATAAAGCATTCAGATGGTTTGGCAGCAGTCACATATTTTTTGCAATATTCTTCTTTTTCAAGAGCATTCATTGTTTTTTTTACCAATTTATTAGAATTCACTCTATCACACAATTTTTTCATTTTTAAGGGGTCCTTCTTCCTACAAATCCAAGGAACAGCCATGGGAGCTTCTTTTGCTCCGGCTTACGCCAATCTGTTCCTTGGATTTTGGGAGAGGGACCACTTTTCATCTGACAATTTCTGTTCTGTAGAGCGTGTCCCTTTTTGGACACGTTATATAGATGATGTTTTTTTCATTTGGCAAGACTCATTAGATACATTAGTTCATTTTATTGATACACTTAATCACAATTCAATTAATATTAGGTTGACATACTGCCACCATTCTGATACAATCGAATTTTTGGATGTACGGGTCGTGAGGGACGTGCATAACTGTCTTCAGACAGATTTATTCAGAAAACAAACGGCTGTTAATGCTGTGTTGCATGCTTCCTCTGCACACCCACGGGCTCTCATTAACTCAATCCCATTTGGTCAATTTTTGCGTCTTAGACGCATTTGTTCCACTGATTATGATTTTGTTCAACAGTCTGAGTCAATGGGTGTGAGATTTTTGGAGCGTGGCTATAGTCGAAGGTCAATTAAGAGAGCCTATAATAGGGCATGGCATACCACTCGACATGATGCACTATATGGTCAAGGGACATCTAGTCCAAATAATAATGCTATTCGGTTCATTACTCAATTTAATGGACAGAGTGATCAGCTTAGGGCATTACTCATGAAACATTGGCAGATTTTGAGGTCAGATCCCGTTATCTCAAGATTTGTAGGGGATAAACCATCTATGGCTTTTAGGAGATCACCCAATTTGGGTGATCGTTTGGTTAAGAGTCTTTATACCGGTATTTCCTCTAATAATCCAGCCTACCAAAATACATCATCTTCAGGCTGCAAACCTTGTGGTTCATGTGTGGCTTGTCCGAATATTGAGCCAATGCACAGTTTTCTGAGTTCTGACAAGTCACGGTCCTTTAACATCAAACATTGCATTACATGCACGTCAACTGCTGTTATTTACTATGCCACATGCCCTTGTTCACTGATATACGTGGGTTTGACCACTAGACAGCTTAAAATCAGGGTACGGGAGCATGTGCTGGGCATTAAAGCAGCAAAGGACGTGACGGATGTATCTTCATTGAAGACTTTGCCCAGACATTTCAAAACGCACCACAATTGTGATTACAGTTTACTAAAAGTTTCTGGTATTGATAGATTGGACAGTGGGGTTAGGGGTGGAGGTATCAGCAAACGTCTTGGTCAACTTGAGACGAAATGGATATGGACACTTGGTACTGTGTCCCCACAAGGCCTGAATGAGAACATTTCTTTTATTCCATTTTTATAATAATTCCATGTTATTTTATCCTTTTTGCATGTATTTCTTATCATTTTGTTTTATTATTTTTTTCTGATATGATATTTATGCATATTTTGTATATATTGTTTATATATTATGTTGTATTAATTTTATTTATATGTCTTCTCTATTATTTTTGCATTAATATTATTTTCTTCTACATATTTCTATTTAGTCACCATGAAGTTATTTTATTTCATCACATCCTTCCACCATTAATCCTCGGTTTCGGCTGATGGCTTGATTTTTCGTCGTCACCTTCAAGATTATTTGGAGTCTACTTATTATTATGATCCAATTATTGTTTATGTTTATATTATTATTATCTGGTATTTGCAGATATATTGTCTGTATTTAGTATTTGTGTATATCTATGACACTCATTACCATATATGCGGTTTCATATGCGGCAATACAAATGGGTTATATGTGCTGCTATATCAGACATGTTGTAATGTATGTAGTACAGTTCATATAGCGTCTTGTGCTTGGGTGCGATGAAAATACATGAGACACAGGTTTGATATAGAAAGTCTTGTATTACTTCATACAAGTTGGCAAAAATAGTCACACAGTTTGCAGACACAGAAGCAGGAGACACAGCAGGCCAGAGTAATCTAAGCTCAGCAATCACTCTCCACAACAGGTTCAGGATCTTCTTCTATGTTACCGTAAGTCCATGCAAACGTGGGTCTTTCAAAGAGCAGGGTTCAGAGTCCACAAGTGCTTCAGAGTTCCTCAGTAGGAATAGCTGGAGTACAAGGTCCAAGGCTTCAGGAGTCAGGTCACAGGTTCACTGCAGGCTAGATTCTGAAGCACTGATTGCTCAGCTGTGGCTGCTTAAGAAGCAAAAGGAGAGAATCAGGGCGGGAACATGCAAGCTGGAAACTCCATTTTGACTGAGGGCAAGATAGCTGCAGCAAGACAGAAAGTAAAATGGCTGACGAACAAACTGAGTTTCAGGAACATGTATACAGAACCTTACACATGTTTTTGGTGGCCGCTTGGTCTGTGCGCATGCGCCGCCCGACGGCATCCTGGACTGCATCGTCACGGCGTCTTCATGTGGATGACGCTGCGGGTATTGACCCGGCAGCGTTATACCACGTGACGCCTGGAGCGATCTAGTTCCGGTATGCGCGGTCCGCGCATGCGCCGTGTATATGATCATTTGGTCGGAACGCTGTATAAATAGCAGCATGGTGAGGGTACATGCATCCCCCTGACGAAGGAATTCAATTTCCGAAACGCGCGTCGGGACGCGTTCTACAGGTACATCCAGGCTGTACAGGCTCCCAGGTAGTTATTTTGGCCATCGGTTCATTATTATTATTTTTCTTGTGTGGTTGTTCATCAATATTTCTTTGATGTCACTGGTTTTTTCACTGAGTCGCCATATACGTTAGAGCTGATGTGTTGATATGATATAAGTGCACTGTTATATTTTTATATTTGGGTCTCATTTTTGTTTAGTGGTTAATGGTATTAATATTTTTTTGATCGCACCATTTTGGTTGCACTATATAAAAATATATATATTTTTCTTTAATCACTTGCATCATATATATATTGTTTAGTTTGATCTATTTTATTCACATATATATATATATACCTTTTATATATTTTTTATATATATTAATTTTTACATATATTTACTAGTACACACTTTCACCGTTATCATTTATATGGTCTTTCATTCCATTTTTCCTGGTCTTATTTATATGAGCCTCCATTCTATATAGCTGATGCTAATTATGGTGGTGCTATATTAATAGCCTCCACCCTATATAGCTGATTATTATCATTTATGTAGCTATATTAATATCTTGCTATTGTAAGAGTTACTGCTCAGATATCAGCCTTATTATAATTCTGTACCTTTTTAAATATATTGTACATGGTTTTTTTATAATGCCATTTGTTTAATAAAGGCAATTTTTATTAGTTGTTTTTGTTTCTGACTCTCTTTTTTACCTCTTTGCCATTGAGTCATTTCCCTCCACTCCCTGGGTTTTCTCTATCCTTTCCGGATGGTCTGCCATCCACTTTCCAGGTGATATATACCACATCTCTTTAATATATATATCTTCATTTAAGTGATTATTTATTGAAAAAAAAAAATTTTTTGTGGTTTGAGTATTATTTATATCTCCTGTGTTTTGTTAACTTGTGTAACAAGCAGGAAAGCACAGGACTACCGGCCTAAAATGCACCAATTTGGAGCACAAAGATGTATGAGACGTGTCCCACATATACCACACTGTAAAATATCTGCCCTGTTTTTTTAACAAAGTGATATTTTGCTGTACATAACTAGAGTGACAGACAGCAGGAAAAATTGAATACTTACCTAAAAGGAACAAACTAAAAGCACGCTGATATATGAGCTGGCAAGGAGATACCACTATGTCAAATGAATGGCCTGTATTTTTTTTATTTTTTGGCTAAATACTGTTGTATATAAGTACGGTGACACTCAAGACAAAAAAAAAATGACGTAAACTGCCCAAACTTTGAGCACACACAGATATGAGCTGCCACGGAGATACCACTACGACAATTGTGAGGCCTGTATTTTTTTTATTTTTGAGCTAACTAGTGCTGTATATCAATACAGTGACACCCAGGATAAAGAAAATAAAACTGACATAAACTGCCCAAAATTTGAGCACACACACATATGAGCTGCTGTGAAGGACGAAATTAAGAAAGATCAAAACTGAATGCTCCATTTTGTGCTTGTAACTCCATCTTGTGGTTTAGAGATAAATTCTGTTACTTAACAAGGCTCTAGTTCCTGGCCGTTATAAAGAAGTAGAGTAAATGTTATGGGCTGTAATTAAAACCAGACTGCTCAAGTTTGGACAAGATATGAAACCTTGGGATGTACCACTGTAGAATACTCTGAAGAATAAGCATGCTATTGTTCGCTTCTATGGTCACGTGTATATGACCATATATGTAGTTTCCAGTCTTCCTGTATTTTCATTGGTTAAATGTTGTAGGTGTGGTTTTATATTATTGGTTGAAGTACAAGCTCACTAAATACTATAAAAGATGATGATGTAATACATGGGATAGGAATCTTGCTCGATTCTCCCAGACAGAAACACGTCTCCGTCTGGTTATTTATGATGCTAGCAACGTTCTGTGAATTAATTTGGAAATCACTAGGTCAACTGTGAAGGGTCACTTAGATCCTACCTCAACAGATGGCGCCAAACGTGGGGCCCCCATATAGGGATGCCTCTGCCCCCCCGGAGGACCCTCGGACCGGACACAGACACTGGAAAATTGGGACTGATCACCCCCACAACCACGGTAAGTTGGCAGTCATACTGTTCAGACTGACCGTTTGGTGTGGTTTTCCTGTGTTTGTTGCTAGAAAGAGGATCTGAGGTTTGTCCCCGATGGTGGGGTGATTCTTGGGTGGAATCATATAGAGGTGTAGTTCCGTTGGGGGCCCAGTGTTCAAACCGTACCTCAATAGGGACGGACACCCGGATTGACCAGTGACTATAACTCTCTTTTTAGTCAAAATATCCTGAAATCCTGATCACTGTTAGAATCAGGCACAATGAAGTGATTGAAGATGGGAAGGGTACCAGAAATATATTTATATTTTTATATATATATAACCAGAGGTGCCCGGAGGGATAGTCTAAGACGCCCTCCTCCTTTCACTGAGTATCGTGTTGTGGGGCCATCCCTGTGGGGGATAGATGGGCCCGGTGCGACAGACTATACAGCCGCTCTAGGACTGGGCACAATTTAAGTAAGGATATTTAATTAAAAGAGATTCATAGTTTCCGTGGAAGAAAGAAGAAAAAGAAGGATTTGAATTTGTGTAATGGATTGGCTACTGTCTGTCTTATGGTTCAGAGACGAAAGAAAAAAAAAAAATCTATCAGAAATGCAGAGGAATTCTTGAGGGCGGGAGGATAAAGCCTATGCTATGGAACGAAGGTGTTAGATAGAAAGGCAGGTTGATATGGAGGTAGAAAATAGAAAGTGAATTCTGATTGTTTGTGTTATGGTTATAATGAAAAAAAGGAAAGCTGTATGTTACTATAACAAAGATTGGACGTTTTGTGGAAAGAACTGAGAAAGTGACAGAGTAATATGCTAGAAAAACAAATAATTAAAAATGATGATTTGGAATAAGGGGTTTCTCTGTGTAAGGGTCTGCGGAACGCACCAAATATATGATGTAGAGAGGTGCGTTCGCAGCCTGGGGTCCACCGTGCAGGCGGAGCCTGCTGCTAGTAAAATGGCGCAAGAAGCGAACTCTGTTATCCCGCAGAGTCGACAAAACAAACGCCGTAACGCGCTGTATGGCGATGTATGCGAACTCAGTTAACACCACTGAGTCGCAAAATAAACACGCTAGGGCGCTGTCTAGCGTTGAAAGCGAACCCTGTTGCGTCACAGAGCCGCTGAGACAAACTTCTGTGTCCTGTTAGGCACCCAGGTACACAGTTGACTGCTAAGCGAACATAGAACGTGATCATGCGCTAATGTCCTCGCGGGAGTCACCTGCAATCTATGGCGTCTGAACGCCAGGCCCTGGATACGGCAATCAAACTCCTCACCAGTTATGCCGGTAATCTAGGGCATCTAAGACACCGACCCTGACCAGCTAGCATATCAAGTTCCTCACCGATTAGGTCGGTATTGTAATGGCGTATTTCAGCCGCCCTAACCACACACACACATGACCATACTGGCGCAAAGCATATAACGGTTGATACTAGTGCATGGCGGCTCAGCCATGCCACCCTTTTATAGTAACAACTACAGGACCTGCCAGAAACAAGGACCAATGAGAAACTGTTCCAAAACACATGTAGTTTCAGGACCTTCCTGGCGGACCAATAGGAGCTGCTGCAGTACCTGAACCCCTGATCTCCAATGAGAGATCTTACCCTGGACATGCTCAGAAGGGGAAACGCAGTACTTCGTCCCAAAGACGTCTGCTCCAGCACTGGCTATAATAGAAGATCCAGGAGGAGCAGCAGCAAGTCTCTGCACAGTACTGGAACGGGCAAGACACTGGGACCGCCGTCTCTGCTGAGCAGGTTCCACTGCGGATGGAGATGAATGGGGGACCGCAGCGGGACTGGTTCGAGACTCCCCTTGTGCAGCAGCGGGAACTCAAACCCTAACATTACCCCCCCACCTAGGGCCCCCCCCTTCTTTGGGCCTCGCTGCGCTCAAAGGCAGCGATGAGCTGCAGAGTGTTATGTTTCGGTAGCTGAGGAGTGCAGGTAAAAAAGGCAATACACCAGAGAAGTTGGAATCTATGAGATTTGCAGTACCCTGACTAACCACCACAACTAGAGGCAGCCGTGGAGCGTTCCTACGTTGGTCCTAGACATCTCGTCACAGCCTGAGAAACTAACTACACCTAAAGATAGAAAGAGGAAAGCTATCTGCCCCGGAGCAGATCCCAAAGAACATAGAAAGCCCCCAAACATGTAATGGCGGTTAGACAAGAAGAAATACTGACACAGACAGAAAATAGTATGAGCAAACGTTGGGGCCCAAACTACCTAAATAGAAAAGGATAGGAAGGGCACTTACTGCAATCCCAAAAAAACCCCTGAAAAGCACCAACTCTACTAATTTCAAAATCACCTGAGATCACACGACCTCTACCACCTAAATTAGTTCTCTGGTGTAACAAAATCAAAACAGCAGCCACTGAAAAAACTGGAAAAAGCAAAAGTACAAACATCAGTGGCTGAACTAAACTGAGAGGGCAAAAGCCCCCAGAGGGGACCCTGAAGGCCCCCACAGAAGTGCAGGACAAAATGCAAAAATCAAGCACAAAAACAAAAAGAAGAAAATGTCTTATCTGTTAGCAGGAGATGCAGACACGACACAGCAGGCTACAAAGGAAACAGGACTCAAGGATTGAGACCAGAGCAATTGTCACCGGCAACCCTGATGGGAAGGCGACTCCCTTATATAAGACCAGTCAGTAACACCTGATTCCCACTCCTCACAATCTTCACTGGACAGTCCAGTACCGCTTGTAACCACCAGAGGGAGCCTCTGCTCAGAACTCATTTCAAGTCCATTCACAACAGTACCCCCCCCTTGAGGAGGGGTCACCTAACCCTCACTTGAGCAACCAGGTCGGTCAGTGAGTTCTATGATACGCACTGATGAGTCTCCTAGCATGGATGTCCGAAGCAAACACCCAAGAATTGTCTTCCTGACCATAACCTCTCCACTTAACCAAATACTGGAGTTTCCGTCTAGAAAAACAAGAATTCAATATTTTCTCAACCACAAACTTCATATTGCCCTCAACCAGAACAGGGTCAGGAGGCAAAGCAGTAGGAACCACTGGCTCAACAAACCTCTTCAACAAGGACTTGTGGAACACGTTATGGATCTAAAATGTCCCTGGAAGAAGCAAACGAAAAGAAACAGGATTAAGAATCTCCATGATCTTATAAGGTCCAATGAACCTAGGCTTAAATTTAGGAGATGCCACTCTCATAGGAATATTTCTTGAGGACAACCAGACCAAGTCCCCCACTTTAAACCGAGGACCATCAGTCCTATGCCGGTTAGCAAACCGCTGGGCCCTCTCCTGAGAGAGGGACAACCTCTCCACTACCTGGTCCCAAATCTGTTGCATACGCTCCACAACAGAGTCAACACCTGGACAGACAGAAGCCTCCGTCTGTCCCGAAGAAAACCGAGGGTGAAACCCAGAATACAGAAAAATGTAGACATCAAAGTGGCAGAGCTAGCCCTATTATTAAGAGCAAACTCAGCCAAAGGCAAAAAAGAGACCCAGTCATCCTGATCAGCAGACACAAAGCATCTTAGATAAGTCTCAATGTCTGGTTTGTTCTCTCAGTTTGACCATTGGTCTGAGGATGAAACGCCGAGGAGAAAGACAATTGAACACCAAGTTTAGAACAAAAGGTCCTCCAAAATCTGGAAACAAACTGGACTCCTCTGTCAGACACAATGTTCTCAGGAATGCCGTGTAAACGAACCACTGCTGAAGGAACAAAGGCACCAATTCAGAGGAGGAAGGCAACTTAGGTAATGGCACAAGATGTATCATCTTGGAAAACCTATCACAAATCACCCAGATGACGGTCATTCTCTGAGAAACAGGGAGGTCGGAAATGAAATCCATAGAGATATGGGTCCATGGTCTCTTGGGCACAGGCAATGGCATCAACAAACCACTAGAGCGAGAGCAAGGCTTGGAGCGAGAGCAAGTCCCGCAGGACTGCACAATTCCCTGACATCACGAGATAAGGTAGGCCACCAAAAGGACCGACTAACCAAGTCTCTGGTACCAAAAATTCCGGGATGCCCAGCCAACGCGGAACAATGAATCTCAGACATCACACTCTTTTTCCACTGGTCCGGGACAAACAATTTTCCAACAGGGCAGCGCTCGGGCCTATCCTCCTGACACCCCTCCAGAGCAAGTCTCAAATTGGGTGAGATGGCGGAAAGAACTACACCCTCTTTCAAAATAACAGAAGGATCAGATAACTCAGGAGAGTCCGCAAGGAAACTCCTCGAGAGGGCATCCGCCTTAACATTCTTAGTGCCAGGAAGAAAGAAACCACAAAATTAAAACGTGTGAAAAACAAGGCCCACCTGGCCTGTCTAGGATTGAGTCGCTTGGCAGATTCCAGATAAACCAGATTCTTATGGTCCGTAAGGACCACCACCTGATGTTTGGCTCCCTCCAGCCAATGTCTCCACTCTTCAAAAGCCCACTTCATGGCCAGTAACTCCCGATTACCCACGTCATAATTACGTTCAGTAGGAGAAAATTTTCGAGAGAAAAAGGCACAAGGGTTACTTTTAGAGGTCTCTGGATCTTTTTGGGACAAAACGGCACCTGCCCCAATTTCAGAGGCATCAAACCTCCACCTGAAATGGCAGAGAAACATCAGGCTGCCGTAGAACAGGAGCAGAAGTGAATCTCTGCTTAAGTTCCTGAAATGCAGAGACTGCCTCAGGAGGCCAATTCACCACATCAGAACCCTTTCTGGTCAAATCAGTCAATGGTTTAACAATAACCGAGAAATTACCAATAAATTTACGATAAAAATTGGCAAAACCCAAAAATCTTTGAAGAGCCTTTAATGAAGTAGGTTGGACCCAATCACAGATGGCCTGAACCTTGACCGGGTCCATTTCAATAACAGATGGGGACAAAATGAATCCCAGAAATGAGATCCTCTGTACGCCAAAAAGACACTTTGATCCCTTCACATACAGAGCATTCTCTCTCAAAATCTGGAATACAGTTCGAACATGTTTCACATGAGAGTCCCAGTCATTAGAAAAAAATCAAGATATCATCCAAATAAACAATCAGTAAAGATGTATATCTTCGTACCGTGTTAGCCAGTAGATAGAAAAATATTTAGAGTTGAGAGTCCTCAGTGGTTGATACCTTTTAATGGCTAACTGAAAAGATGGTAACAAATTGCAAGCTTTCGAGACTACTCAGGTCTCTTCATCAGGCTGAACTAATACAAAATCTGAAGAATCACATATTTATACACAAAAACACAGAAAAAATGCAATAGGTAAGACAAGTGACGTGAAGCAGAATAGTCATTATGGCAGAGGGATGAGCATAAATATTGGAACAATTCATAGATAAGGAGAGAAAATAACCGGGTGCCTTTAGTGGTCACCTACAATCCAAATCTGGAGGTGCTAAGGGGAGCTGCACGGAAACTACAACCTTTACTACAAAAAGATGCCTGGTTACAATCCATATTTCCAGACCCCCCACTACTGTGTTTTAGGCAGCCCCCAAATCTAAGAAGCATCATTGTCAGAAGTTCCCTGTCCTCCCCAACAGCTGCAGGAACCTTGCCTTGCAATCAGAAGAAATGCAAAACCTGTCCATTTATAATGACCACGGACAAGATAAAGATCCCCAACTCACATCAGGACTACAAGATACCAGGTACTTTCAGCTGCATCACATCTAATGTTGTGTACCTAATTATATGTACTAAATGTCCAACTGGGGGTCTGTATGTGGGGAGACCGGGCAAAAACTGAGAACAAGGATGAATTCTCATCGCCACGCAATAAGAGAAAAAAGAATGGATCACATTCAAAACCTTTTCTCTGATCAACAGTCAATGGTTTAAAATACTACCTAGAAATACAATTAATTACGATAGAAAAATTTGCAAAACCAAAAATCCTTTGAAACCTTATTAATGAAGTAAGGTTTTGGCCAACCCAATTTAAGGGATTCCTGCAAAACCTTGACCTCCAATTTCCAAACACCCAATGAGGGAAAAATAATCCCATAGAAATTGAATCTCATGTCACTGCCAAAGACACTGTTGCATCATTTTCCATACATTGCATTTTCTTCAAAATTGACGAATTACAGCTTCGAACCTGTTTCAACTTGAAGTTACCATTCATTAGAAAAAATCAAGATATATCCAATTAAAATAACAATCAGAAATTTATCCACAAAATCCCTGAAAATGTCATTCATGAAGGACTGGAAGACAGAAGGAGCATTAGTGAGCCCAAAGGGCATCACAAGGTACTCAAAATGCCCCTCAGGGGTATTGAACGCCGTCTCCATTCATCCCCGTGCTTAATGCGAATAAGGTTATATGCCCCCCTGAGGTCAAGCTTGGTAAACCAAGTAGCGTTTTTCACCCTGGAAAACAGGTCAGAAATCAAAGGTAACGGGTATTGATATTTACAGTAATATTGTTCAAAAGACGATAATCAATACACGGCCTTAATGAACCATCCTTTTTGGCCACAAAGAAAAAACCGGCACCTAAGGGTGAAGATGATGGTCTGATATGACCCTTCTCCAATGATTCCTTGATATAAGACCGCATAGCGTCATGTTCAGGTACAGACAAGTTAAAAAGGCGACCTTTAGGGAATTTACTACCAGGCACTAATTCAATAGCGCAGTCATAGCTCCTATGGGGAGGCAAGGATGCAGTTTACTTTCGCTAAACACATCAGAAAAATCAATCAAAAAGTCAGGAAATCCTGAGCCTGGGGGGAGGCAGAAAAAACAGGAGTGTTGGTATTAACACATTGGCAGCCCCAACTGGTTACAGACACAGATTTCCAATCCAAAACAGGATTTGAGACTGCAACCAAGGGAAGCCCAGTACGATAATATCATGCAGATTATACAGAACCAAAAATTTACAGCACTCCTGATGATCAGGTTCAACCCTCATTATCACCTGAGTAGAGAACTGAGGTTTATTCTCAGCCAAGGGGTAGAATCGATCCCCAGTAGGGGAATAGACTTCTGTAGGGGTATCAAGGGAAACCCACAACGTTTAGCAAAATCATAATCCATCAGGTTAATAGCTGCTCCAGAATCAACGAAAGCCTGAGCAGAAAATGAGGACAGAGAGCATATCAGAGTGACAGTTAATAAAAACTTAGTCTGAACACTACCCAAGACAACTGAGCGTGCAAAACGTCTTCCCCGCTAGGGCAGACTGAAATAGCATGAGAGGCATCACCACAGTAGAAACATAACCCATTGCGCTTTCGAAACTCATGACGCTGTGCCCCAGACACCACTCTATCAACACTGCATGGGTTCAGAAGCAGGTTCACAAGGCAACACCATTCCACGCATACTTCTCCGCTCACGCAAACGTCTGTCAATTTGAATCGCTAATGACATAGAATCATTAAGACCAGAGGGGACAGAGAATCCCACCATAACATCCTTTACATTATCTGACAGACCCTTCCGAAAAAGGGCGCCAAAGCGTCGTCATTCCATTGGTCAGGACTGCCCACCTACGGAATCTCTGACAGTATAACTCAGCGTCATCAAGACCCTGATTTAATGCCAACAAGGCTTTTTCAGCTTGATCAGTGACATTAGGCTCATCGTACAATAACCCCAAAGCCTGAAAAAATGCATCAACATCACTCAAAACAGGATCCCCAGGTGTCAGGGAAAAAGCCCAATCCTGAGGATCGCCGCGCAGGAGAGAGATGACAATTTGAACCTGCTGCGCTGCGTTCCCTGAGGACTTAGATTTTAAGGCAAAAAACAATTTACAATTATTTTTGAAATTCTGAAACTTAGCTCGATCCCCTAAAAACAAATCTGGCATGGGAATCCTAGGTTCCACAACAGGCAACCTAGCAAGATAGGCAGCAATACTCCGAACCTCAGTGGCAAGCTGATCCACACGGCCAGACAACTGTGCAAACTCCATTGAGAGAAAAAAAAAATCCTCCCCAGCACCCAGAGATACAGAGGGGAAAAAAAATGCAACAAACAGAAAAATATCTCTGACAACTCTGACAACCTTTTTTCTTTCACAATATTTTTTACCCTTCTGTGAGTACCATACAATTTTCAATTTTTAGGCCGGTGATACTGTTATGTTTCGGTAGCTGAGGAGTGCAGGTAAAAAAGGCAATACACCAGAGAAGTTGGAATCTATGAGATTGCAGTACCCTGACTAACCACCACAACTAGAGGCAGCCGTGGAGCGTTCCTACGTTGGTCCTAGACGCCTCGTCACAGCCTGAGAAACTAACTACACCTAAAGATAGAAAGAGGAAAGCTATCTGCCCCGGAGCAGATCCCCAAAGAACATAGAAAGCCCCCAAACATGTAATGGCGGTTAGACAAGATGAAATACTGACACAGTCAGAAAATAGTATGAGCAAACGTTGGGGCCCAAACTACCTAAATAGAAAAGGATAGGAAGGGCACTTACTGCAATCCCAAAAAAACCCTGAAAAGCACCAACTCTACTAATTTCAAAATCACCTGAGATCACACGACCTCTACCACCTAAATTAGTTCTCTGGTGTAACAAAATCAAAACAGCAGCCACTGAAAAAACTGGAAAAAGCAAAAGTACAAACATCAGTGGCTGAACTAAACTGAGAGGGCAAAAGCCCCCAGAGGGGACCCTGAAGGCCCCCACAGAAGTGCAGGACAAAATGCAAAAATCAAGCACAAAAACAAAAAGAAGAAAATGTCTTATCTGTTAGCAGGAGATGCAGACACGACACAGCAGGCTACAAAGGAAACAGGACTCAAGGATTGAGACCAGAGCAATTGATCACCGGCAACCCTGATGGGAAGGCGACTCCCTTATATAAGACCAGTCAGTAACACCTGATTCCCACTCCTCACAATCTTCACTGGACAGTCCAGTACCGCTTGTAACCACCAGAGGGAGCCTCTGCTCAGAACTCATTTCAAGTCCATTCACAACAGTAGAGCCTGAATATGCTTAGCAGGCTCCCATGACCTATCCTCAGGCCCATAACCCCTCCAATCCACCAAATAAAACTTTTTGCCACGTACCACCTTACACTCCAGAATAGCATTCACCTCATAATCGTCCGTAGACAACCCGATGTCCCGGCAGATGACTCGGAAAACCGGGACAAGTATACGGGTTTCAGGAGGGAGACATGGAATGTGTCAGTGATACCCAGGCGTGGCGGAAGGGCTAACCGGTAGACCACAGGATTGACCTGTTCAAGGACCTTGAAGGGACCCAAGAAGCGAGGTGCGAACTTAGTGGACTCTACGCGCAGCCTGATGTTACGGGCGGAGAGCCACACTAAATCGCCAGGGGCAAAAGTCGGAGTGGGGCGCCGATGTGCGTCGGCGGATGACCTCATTCTCTCCTTGGAGCCTGAATGGCATCCTGAGTGTGGTCCCAAATGTCCCGTGCCTCCACAGCCCAGTCTGCCACCCTGGAGTCGGCGGAAGACACGGGCATAGGTACTGGAACCCGCTGATGCTGACCGTAATTAAGGAGAAATGGGGTTTGTCCAGTGGAATCAGCCAAAGCGTTGTTTAATGCAAACTCTGCCCACGGTAACAAGGATGCTCAGTCATCCTGCCTAGCTGAAACAAAATGTCGCAGATATGTGACCAAGGTCTGGTTGGCCCTCTCTACCAACCCATTCGTCTTGGGATGATAAGCAGAAGAGAGATTTAACTCAACACTGAGAAGGCGACAAAGCTCTCTCCAGAACCGAGACGCAAACTGGGGACCCCGGTCACTGACAATTTTGTCCGGCATACCGTGTAAGCGGAAGATATGTTTGATAAACAGTGTCACCAAGTCCCGTGCAGAAGGTAACCGGGTAGCGGCACCAAGTGCACCGTTTTGGAGAAGTGATCGGTGATAACCCATATGATGGTGCACCCACGAGATTTGGGCAAGCCTACCACAAAGTCCATCCCGACCATTTCCCAAGGCCTGTCTGCCACCAGCAATGGGTAAAGTAACCCAGCTGGCCGTTGACTAGGAGACTTATTTTTGGCACAGGAGACACATGCCCAAATATAATCTCCAACGTTCCGGACCATATGCGGCCGCCAGTATGTACTCACGAGTAGCTCAGATGTCCTTTTTTTCCCAAAATGTCCACCCACCCTGGACGAATGGGCCCAAGAGAGAACCTCCGGTCGCAAATTAGATGGTACAAAGGTCTTGCCCGGAGGGACAGACTCTAGCGACACTGTAGCTACAGTTCTCAGGCTCTCAGAGGGGACAATAAGCCGTGGCTCCCCCTCCTCCTCCTCAGAAGACACAACGGAGTGAGAGAGAGCGTCAGCCCGAATGTTCTTCTCTCCCGACAGAAAATGGAGGGTGAAGTGAAAGCGGGAGAAAAACAAGGACCATCTGGCCTGACGAGAATTTAGCTGCTGGGCAGTTTGTAAATACACCTGATTTTTGTGATCCGTGAAGACTTGGAAGGGAAAACGAGCCCCCTCCAACAGATGTCTTCACTCCGAGAAGGCCAACTTCATTGCTAGCAACTCCCTGTCCCTGATGGAATAATTCCTCTCCGCTGGTGTGAAGGTCTTGGAGAAAAAGAAGCACGGGTGCTTCCGACCTTGAGCATCCTTTTGGAAGAGGACTGCTCCAGCACCAACGGACGAGGCATCCACCTCCAATATAAATGGCTTATCAACATCGGGGCGATGTAGGATGGGAGCGCTAGCAAAATGGGACTTAATAGAAGTGAAGGCCTTGGAGACCTCTTCAGACCACAATTTGGGATTTGCTCCCTTTTTGGTGAGGGCTACCACGGGAGCTACCAAAGTTGAGAAGTGAAGGATAAACTGGCGGTAGTAATTAATGAACCCCATAAAGCGCTGCACCACCTTCAGAGAATGGGGTTCTTGCCAGTCCATCACCGCCTGTAGTTTGGCAGGATCAATAGCCAATCCCTGGGCGGAGATGATATAGCCCAGGAAGGGTAAGGACTCCTGCTCAAACACACATTTCTCCAACTTTGCGTAGAGGGAATTTGCCCTCAAGAGGTCGAAGACTCTGCAGACATCTCTCCGGTGGGAGTCAATATCTGGGGAAAAGATGAGAATATCATCCATATCATCCAGATAGACTACGACTGAAGTGGAGAGCATATCCGGGAAGATGTCATTAACAAAGTCTTGGAAGATGGCTGGGGCATTACAGAGCCCGAAGGGCATCACCAGATATTCATAGTGCCCGTCCCTGGTATTAAAAGCCGTCTTCCATTCGTCCCCCTCACGGATGCGAATCAGGTTATAAGCACACCGCAGATCTAATTTCGTAAATACCTTGCCCCCCGTAGCCTATCAAATAGCTCAGAAATAAGGGGCAACGTGTATTTATTCTTAACGGTGATGGCATTAAGACCCCTGTAATCGATGCATGGACGTAATTCTCTGTTCTTCTTCTGCACGAAGAAGAACCCCGCCCCTGCAGGTGACACTGACTTCCTAATGAATCCTCTTGCCAGGTTCTCCTGAATATATTGAGACATAGCCTCCGTCTCCGGGAGAGAAAGGGGATAGACCAGTCCCTGAGGAGGTTCTGCTTCGGGCAAGAGGTCAATAGGACAGTCATAGGGACGGTGAGGTGGAAGGATTTCCGCAGCCTTTTTGGAGAATACGTCTGCATACGACCAATAGTATTTAGGAAGAGAAGTAAGATCTGCGGGTATCTCTGTAGTAGCCACCTGAATGCATTCCCTCATACATCTGCCTTTACATGACTCACCCCAACCCAATATCCTCCCAGAGAACCACTCAATGTGTGGGGAGTGGAAACGGAGCCAGGGCATCCCCAACAAAATCTCGTCTATTCCCTCGGGAATGACCAGAAGTGAGATAATCTCCTGATGGGAAGGGGACATTGACAACGTGAAAGGGATGGTCTGATGTGTGATTGGTGAAGGCAGTGTCGACCCATTCACTACTCGAACAGTCACGGGTTTGGCGAGCATCACCAGAGGTATAGAGTGGCGGAGAGTAGTGTTGAGCGATACGATACCGCAAGTATCGGGTATCGGCCGATATTAGCTGTTTCGGCCTTTCGATACTTAGTTCCGATATTTTCCATATATCGTATACCGGAATCGGAAGTTCCCATAATTCTTTGAGAGGCAATGTGATTTTAGTCAGCCAATGAGGAATCCTAAGAAGTGTGGGCACATCCTGTACTGCTGCGGTCATGTTAACTAATGGCATGGCTGTGATTGGATGCTGAAATGATGTCAGAATGCACTATAAAAGGCGCCGCCGCCATTTTAGCGTCACTGTGCTGTGAATTCAGTAAGGGACAGAACGCTGCTGTGCTGACTCTGAGGGACAGTTAGAGATTGCGATTTAGTGTACTGTGCTGTAGGCAGGCTAGCACCAACTGCTGTGTAAAGCTTCCTTTTGCCTGCAGTGTTGTTTTAACAGCTCTGCAAGGTGTGTGTGTGAGTGTAAGTGACGCTGCAGTTTGCTCTGCATGCAACGCTGTCTGTAGGCATCTGCACGTGTCACTCACAGACTCTTTTTTTTTTCTTCAGTGTAATTCTTGCAGCTCCATGCAATTTAACTATTAGTGTGACGCGCTTCCATCCGTATCCAATACATTGGTTGCAAACACTATAGAAGTAGACAAAGGAGTAGCCTTTCACAGATTGTGAACAGTTGTGTTTCAGTGTTCACTTCAGTCTGTGTTTTTTATTTTTTGAGTGCACATCACGCTCCAGTTACTTGTTCAAGTACTGCTGCTTGTACTCTGCTGAGCGTGTCTCAGTGCCTCATCCTTTTCATTTATCTCCAATTGGTTCTGCTCCATTCCATTTAAAATATAATCTATTAGTGTGACGCGCTTCCATCCGTATCCAATGCATTGGTTGCAAACACTATAGAAGTAGACAAAGGAGTTGCCTTTCACAGATTGTGAACAGTTGTGTTTCAGTGTTCACTTCAGTCTGTGTTTTTATTTTTTTGAGTGCACATCACGCTCCAGTTACTTGTTCAAGCACTGCTGCTTGTACTCTGCTGAGCGTGTCTCAGTGCCTCATCCTTTTCATTTATCTCCAATTGGTTCTGCTCCATTCCATTTAAAATATAATCTATTAGTGTGACGCGCTTCCATCCGTATCCAATACATTGGTTGCAAACACTATAGAAGTAGACAAAGGAGTAGCCTTTCACAGATTGTGAACAGTTGTGTTTCAGTGTTCACTTCAGTCTGTGTTTTTTATTTTTTGAGTGCACATCACGCTCCAGTTACTTGTTCAAGCACTGCTGCTTGTACTCTGCTGAGCGTGTCTCAGTGCCTCATCCTTTTGATTTATCTCCAATTGGTTCTGCTCCATTCCATTTAAAATATAATCTATTAGTGTGACGCGCTTCCATCCGTATCCAATACATTGGTTGCAAACACTATAGAAGTAGACAAAGGAGTAGCCTTTCACAGATTGTGAACAGTTGTGTTTCAGTGTTCACTTCAGTCTGTGTTTTTTATTTTTTGAGTGCACATCACGCTCCAGTTACTTGTTCAAGCACTGCTGCTTGTACTCTGCTGAGCGTGTCTCAGTGCCTCATCCTTTTCATTTATTTCCAATTGGTTCTGCTCCATTCCATTTAAAATATAATCTATTAGTGTGACGCGCTTCCATCCGTATCCAATACATTGGTTGCAAACACTATAGAAGTAGACAAAGGAGTAGCCTTTCACAGATTGTGAACAGTTGTGTTTCAGTGTTCACTTCAGTCTCTGCGTAATAACCACACTTAGGCCTTATAACTTTTCTGACTTTCTTTATCAATCTACCAAGATGAAGAAGGCAGTGAGTAAGGCACGTGGTCGTGGCCGTGGAGTTTCAGCAGGGAGAGGACGTGGTGATTCTGTGGCTGCTGCCGCCCTCAGTGACACAGCATCCACCAGTTTTACCCATGAGCGTTCCTTTATGCGCAGTTTGGTAGGAGCTCGGCGTGCCCCCCTGCTGCGGGAAGAACAAATTGAAGCCGTTGTTGGTTGGATGGCAGCCAATGCATCGACTTCAATTCCTTCCACCTCCTCTCAGGAACACAACACTGTTGAGCAACCATCTGTCTGTTCACCGCCTGTCAAATTGCCCAGGCAGTCAGAGAGTTCTGTACAGGAGCCAGCTGAGTCTCTGCTTCTGTTCTCAGAATCTGTTGGCTCGCAAACATGGGCACAGGCAAGCAGCATTCTGCAATTTGAAGAAGAGGGAGTATGCAGTGATGCGCAACAGCTGTGTCTCTCTCAATCTGAAGAGGCGGGTGAGCCAGTGCCGATGGACAGCACACCGCAGAGCGCATCTTATGATGATGATGAGACTCAGGTGCCAGGTTTTGTGGAGCATGGTGCTGCCCAGACCATCCAACAGCAGCAGGTGTTGGAAGAGGGTAGTGGAGATGATGAAGTCCGAGACCCAACATGGCGTGAGCAACAGGAAGGTGGTGGGAGCAGCTCTGAGGAAGAGATTGTCCCAACGGTACAAAGAGGAGGGAGAGGTAGGCTGCAGACTCGCTTGCCTGTAGCCTCCAGTTTGGCACCTGTTGGGAGCAGTTCTCTTAGAAATGTCAAAATTGGCGCTTCCATGACTTGCACTGCGTGGTCCTTTTTTGACAGACTTGTAGATGATATTTGCTATGTTCAATGCAAGCTGTGTAAGCAAAAAGTTAAAAGAGGTAAAAATATCAGTAACCTGAATACCACAAATATGTGGAAACATGTACGGACAAAGCACGTAGCTGAGTTACAAAGACACACTGGAGATGTAGGCCAACCTACAGCAGCACCTACATCTTCAGGTCGTGTTGGAGCCTCTACCTCCAGCTCACACACACCTGGTTCGGCTTCCTCACAGGATCTCCATGGAAGAACCTCGGTCACTGTTGTCCATAGACAAACTGTTATTCCACCCACAGCAGCAAGTTCACAGTCATCGTCACACTCCCAGACCACAAAACAGCCATCGGTACCACAGGCATGGGATAAAAGACGGCCATACTCGGCAAACCATCCACGAGCACAGGCTCTGAATGCTGGCATTGCAAAACTCCTGTCCCTTGAAATGCTGTCATTCAGGCTGGTGGAGACTGACAGTTTCAGGAACTTTATGGCATTGGCAGTCCCACAATATAATGTGCCAAGCCGATTTTATTTCAGCAGGCAAGCTGTCCCTGCTCTGCAAAAACATGTCGAGGGAAACATTAAACATGCGCTACTAAACGCCGTCAGTAGCAGGGTCCACCTGACCACCGATGCGTGGACCAGTACCCATGGCCAGGGACGATACCTTTCCCTCACTGCCCATTGGGTCAATGTTGTGGAGCCGGGTACAGATCTTGCCAGTGGCGCTGTACGTGTTCTGCCAACTCCAAGGATTGCAGGAATCCAGTCTGTACACATTGATTCCTCCTCCTACTCCAGTTCCTCAGAATCATCGCTGCACGAGCCGTCACGGTATACCTCCACATGGACCCGTGAATGCTTACCTGTTGCGACCGATATGAGCACAGCCGTGGCCAAACGTCAACAGGCCGTCCTGAAATTAATTTCCATGGGGAATCGAAGCCACACAGAGCAGGAGCTCTGGGATGCCATCAAGCAGGAGAGCGACGTGTGGTTTTTGTCAGCTAATCTCCAGCCAGGCTTGGTAGTGTGTGACAATGGCCGAAATCTGGTGGCAGCTCTGGGCCTTGGCAACCTCACTCACATACCATGTCTGGCACATGTGCTGTAAGGTTCTATGTATATATTCCTGAAACTCAGTTTGTTCGTCAGCCATTTTACTTTCTGTCTTTCTGTAGCTATCTTGCCCTCAGTCAAAATGGAGTTTCCAGCTTGCATGTTCCCGCCCTGATTCTCTCCTTTGCTTCTTAAGCAGCCACAGCTGAGCAATCAGTGCTTCAGAATCTAGCCTGCAGTGAACCTGTGACTTGACTCCTGTAAGCCTTGGACCTTGTACTCCAGCTATTCCTACTGAGGAACTCTGAAGCACTTGTGGACTCTGAACCCTGCTCTTTGAAAGACCCACGTTTGCATGGACTTACGTTAACAGAGAAGAAGATCCTGAATCTGTGTTGGAGAGTGATTTGCTGAGCTTAGTTTACTCTGGCCTGCTGTGTTTCCTGCTTCTGTGTCTGCAAACTGTGTGACTATTTCTGCCAACTTGTATGAAGTAATACAGGACTTTTCTATATCAAACCTGTGTCTCATGTATGTTCATCGCACCCAAGCACAAGACGCTATATGAACTGTACTACATACATTACAAGATTCTGAAGACAAAACGTTAGTGTCTGCTGGGTCTGGAAGGCTGTGTCTGCTGTAACTGTGGATATCAGACGTCCGGTTGTACTTTCTGTGATGACAGTGGTTGTGACTTCTCACAACCATTCCAGGTGAGCAATTCCCTTAAGTTTTTTCTTTCTGCAGTGTTATCACAGGTAAACACTATTGTTTTTTTTTTTCTTTTCTCTTTTTTGTCTGCTGTAACTCTGGATATCAGATGTCTGGTTGAAACTTTCTGTGATGATAGTGGTTGTGACTTCTCACAACCATTCCAGGTGAGCAGTTCCCTTAATTTTTTTTTCTCTCTGCAGTGTTGCCACAGGTGAACACTATTGTTTTTTTTTCTCCTCTCCTCTTCTTCCAGTAATCCTGTCTTAAAAGATCTGGAAAATGGAGGCCCGCATAAAGGAACTTTGCGGAGTGACTGATAATATCCTTGCAGATTTGCAGAATATAAAGACCCGTTTTACAAATCTACAGGACCTCAATAATCACAATTTGCAAGTGGTTGGACAGACTACCCAGGATTTGCGAGCCAGGATTGAGGTTCTAGAGGGGCGAGTCCAGGCTCCTGCCGTAGCCCCGAGTGCTGGGATTCCCAAGTTGCCCCCTTTTCGTTTTGGCGGTGAACGTGAGAAATTCAGGGGATTTATTAATCAATGCAATCTTTTTTTTTCTGCACATGCTTCACAATTTCCCACTGAACGATCTAAGGTGCTTACTATAATTATGTTGCTTACCAACAAGGCTTTGATGTGGGCAAACCCTCTGATTGAGACTGAGGATGATTGTTTGAATCACCTTGATGATTTTATTTCAGCCATGGGGCAGGTGTTTGATGACCCCAATCGAGGTGCAACAGCTGAAGCAGCCATGTTAGCTTTGCGTCAAGGTAAGCACTCGGTAGCTGAATATGCCTTGGATTTCAGGAGATGGGCCCTTGATACCACCTGGGACAGTTCCGCCAAAAAATCTATTTTTCGAAAGGGGTTATCTCCACTGATTAAGGATGAACTTGCTCGTGCCGACCCTCCCACTGCGTTAGGTGACTTTATTAACTACTGCATCCGTATTGATACTCGTCTGACTGAACGCAGGCAAGAGAGATGGTTCGAAAGCAATCGTACTAACCTTTTCCTACCTTCCTCTCCAGCTAAGGAACCTTTGAGTAGGATTACACGGGAACCTGAACCTGAACCCATGCAGGTAGACTCTTTACAACGACGGGTTAGTGATGCACGCAAGGAACATCGTTTTAAGGAGAATCTATGTTTCTATTGTGGTAAGTCAGGGCACTTCATTATAAACTGCCCCAGCCGTTCTCGTAAGACTACTGCAGCACTCATTCATTGTGAGTGTTGCGAGAGGGGATCTGTCAGGTCCGAGCCTCAGGCTCCAGAGAGATCTGCAGCAACAGATCTTGATTTCTCGGACTTAAACTCCGTTACCTCTGAGGACGTTGACTGTGTAAACGCTGCCATTTTTCAAGTTTCCTCAGCGGTGTCCCAGCTGAGTTGTAAGAAAAACAATTCTCATTGCTTTCTTTCCATCAAACTCTGGGTTGACTCAGCTTGGGTGTCTAGCTCTGCTATGATCGACTCAGGGGCAAGTGGAAATTTTATGGATGTCTCCTTTGCTCTGAAACAGGGAATACGTTCAATGAAGAAGGCTACTCCAGTACAGATGGAAACTGTGGATGGCTCCCTGCTGACCTCTGGACCAGTGGATCAGGAAACAGAGCCTTTGAAGGTTCTTATGGGTAAAGATCATCAAGAGAAACTATCCTTTATGCTTATCTCTTCTCCCCACTTTCCCATTATTCTAGGGCTACCATGGCTGCAGGCTCAGAATCCTACCATTAACTGGGAGACCAAGGAATTACACTTTCCAGAGAAACAGATGAGTCCAAAAGTTTCAGCTTGCTCTGTTCCTAAAGGAATCATGTCAGTCCCTGAACTACCAGCTGTATACCAGGACTATGTGGATTTATGTGACAAGAAGAACGCTGACCAGCTTCCTCCTCACCGTCCATATGATTGTCCAATTGAATTATTGCCTGGAGCAGAGATACCTTTTGGTAAGATCTACCCCCTGGCGGGGCCCGAGCTAAAGGCTTTAAAGGATTACATAGACGAAAATCTAGCCAAGGGCTTCATACGCCCCTCTTCATCTCCTGCAGGTGCACCCATCTTCTTTGTAAAGAAGAAAGATGGATCTCTGAGACCATGCGTAGACTATAGGGAACTCAATAAGGTTACTATTAGAAACCGTTATCCATTGCCTTTAATCCCTGAGTTATTGGAGAGAGTGCGACATGCCAAAATTTTTTCTAAACTAGATCTTCGTGGGGCCTATAACTTAGTCCGTATTAGACCTGGGGATGAATGGAAGACTGCATTCAGGTCACGCTATGGACACTTTGAATATTTAGTTATGCCTTTTGGTCTGAGTACCGCCCCAGCCACTTTCCAACACTTGGTGAATGACATCTTCAGGGATCTCCTAGATACATTCGTGGTAATTTATTTGGATGATATTCTAATTTTTTCTAACTCCACAGAGGAACATCATGGACATGTGAGAATGGTCTTGGAACGTCTAAGACAAAATCATCTTTACATCAAACTTGAAAAGTGTGAATTCCATAGGACCGAAATTCAATTTCTGGGGTATGTACTGTCTACACAAGGAATTAGTATGGATGGAAGCAAAACCCAAGCCATCAAGGATTGGCCAAGTCCTAGAAATGTGAAGGAGGTACAGCGCTTCATCGGGTTTGCCAACTTCTATAGACGTTTCATTAGAAATTTCTCTGAGGTAGTGTCACCTATCACTCAACTTACCCGGAAAGAGTCTAGGTTCTCCTGGACTCCCCAAGCCCAGGAAGCATTTTCCCGTCTAAAAGATAAATTTACCACTGCACCTATCCTAGTACATCCCAACCCCGAGCTTGCCTTCATAATAGAGGTGGATGCTTCAGACTGTGCCGTTGGAGCTATACTCTCTCAGAGAACAGGTGAGAAGAATGTCTTGCATCCCTGTGCCTTCTTTTCCCAGCAGTTGTCTTCGGCTGAGAGGAACTACGATGTGGGCAATAGAGAGTTGTTGGCCATTATTGCCGCCTTCAAAGAATGGAGACACCTTCTTCAGGGAGCTGCACAGCAAATAGTCGTCCTGACAGACCATCGTAACCTTGAGTTTATCAGGTCGGCTAAGTGTCTGACTCCTCGCCAGGCTCGCTGGAATCTTTTCTTAAACCAATTTAATTTTATCATTTCTTATAGACCAGGATCGCGCAATGGAAAGGCTGATGCACTCTCTAGGATTTACTCAGCAGAGACACGTCCAATTACTCCTCCTAAGACTATTCTTCCTGACTCTAGATTCCTAGGAGTAATTCATAATCAAGACCTACTTAAGGACATCAAGGAAGCATACCATGCGGATTCCTTTTTGGCACAACCCCCAAGGGACGTAAGTCTTGTCTTTAAGAATGGTGTGTGGATTCAGGGACAACGCCTGTATATTCCTGAAACAGTCAGATTGAGAGTATTGCAACTCATTCACGATTCCAAGATAGCTGGGCATAGAGGAATTCTAAAGACACAGGAATTTCTTTCTCGTTTCTTTTGGTGGCCCACTTGCAGGAAGGATGTTTTGAATTATGTCACTTCATGTGAGGTCTGTGCAAGATGCAAAACACCTCGCTCCTCACCAACTGGTCTGTTACAGCCTCTTCCCACCCCGTCCCGCCCGTGGGGATCCATTTCTATGGACTTCATTGTGGAGTTACCAACCTCTCAGGGAAAGAACACCATTTTAGTGGTGGTTGACCGTCTAACAAAGGCAGCTCATTTTATCCCTTGTGTCGGCTTACCCACTGCAAAACAGACATCAGATTTGATGATTAAAGATGTGTTTCGCTTACATGGAGTACCGGATGAGGTTATTTCGGATCGAGGGGTGCAATTCACTTCTAGGTTTTGGCAAAATTTCTGTGCAGCATTGGACATTAAAGTAAACCTTTCTTCTGCTTTTCATCCCCAGACTAATGGACAGACCGAACGAACCAATCAAACCCTGGAGCAGTATCTCCGCTGCTTTATCTGCCACCTACAGGATGATTGGGTGGATCTACTTCCATTAGCTGAGTTCTCGTATAACAACTCTCAGAGTGCCTCCACTAAACAGTCTCCTTTTTACTCTAATCTAGGTTATCATCCTAACATTCTACCACGATTTCCCATAGAAACGCCTTTACCAGCAGTGGCTGAAAGAATCACGTCTTTACAGAAGAATATGGATCTTCTAAAGGAAAATCTGGAATCGGCTCAAGAAAGGTACAAGAAAGCAGCAGATAAATTTCGTAAACCTGCACCAGCTTTCAAGGTAGGAGACTTGGTCTGGCTGTCAACCAGAAATCTTAAGTTAAGGATTCCATCGTCTAAGTTGGGACATAAGTACATTGGACCCTATAAAATCAGTAAAATTATAAGTGCCGTTGCTTGTCGTCTTCAACTGCCCAGAACTATGAGAATCCACCCTGTCTTTCATGTATCCCTACTAAAGGCTGCAACACCCAATACGTTTCCTGGACGTTCTTCTCCTTGCCCTGACCCAGTGCTAGTCGATGGTCAGGAAGAATTTGTGGTGGAAAGAATTTTAGATTCCAGGTTGTATAGAAATCAGTTACAATATCTGATTAAATGGCAGGGCTACCCAGTGGAGGACAACTCATGGGAACCAGTCAATAACGTTAATGCTCCTCGCTTGCTCCGTCAGTTTCATCAGAGGTACCCACACAAGCCTGGTCTGAGGTCATCCGGAGGTTGTCCTTAAGGGGGGAGTAATGTAAGGTTCTATGTATATATTCCTGAAACTCAGTTTGTTCGTCAGCCATTTTACTTTCTGTCTTTCTGTAGCTATCTTGCCCTCAGTCAAAATGGAGTTTCCAGCTTGCATGTTCCCGCCCTGATTCTCTCCTTTGCTTCTTAAGCAGCCACAGCTGAGCAATCAGTGCTTCAGAATCTAGCCTGCAGTGAACCTGTGACTTGACTCCTGTAAGCCTTGGACCTTGTACTCCAGCTATTCCTACTGAGGAACTCTGAAGCACTTGTGGACTCTGAACCCTGCTCTTTGAAAGACCCACGTTTGCATGGACTTACGGTAACAGAGAAGAAGATCCTGAATCTGTGTTGGAGAGTGATTTGCTGAGCTTAGTTTACTCTGGCCTGCTGTGTTTCCTGCTTCTGTGTCTGCAAACTGTGTGACTATTTCTGCCAACTTGTATGAAGTAATACAGGACTTTTCTATATCAAACCTGTGTCTCATGTATGTTCATCGCACCCAAGCACAAGACGCTATATGAACTGTACTACATACATTACATGTGCTCAACTTGGTCGTGCAGAGTTTTTTGAGGGACTATCCGGATCTTGATGCACTGCTGCACAAGGTCCGCCTAGAGTGCGCTCACTTGCGACGTTCCAGCATGGCCAGATCGCGCATTGCAGCTCTGCAAGTCAGATTTCGCCTTCCTGAACATCGCATCATATGTGACGTACCCACCAGGTGGAATTCCACGTTACATATGTTGGAGCGGTTGTGTGAGCAGCAGCCAGCAGTAATGGAGTATCAGCTGCAACAGGCGCAATCAACTCGCAATTTGCGCCGTTCACACTTCACCACTACTGAGTGGGCCTCTATGAAGGACATCTGCGACGTTTTGCGTGCGTTTGATGTCTCAACGCGGATGGCGAGTGCAGATGATGCACTAGTCAGCATGACTGTCCCCCTTATCTGCCTGCTTCAGAAATCACTGAAAGCACTAAAGAAAGAGGTTTTGGAAGAGGTGGAGGATGAGGAGTCACAAATTCAATTACCTTCAGGACAGTCATCGCAACGTGGTTCCTCACAAGGGCTGGGCAGGGCTCACTTTGTGAGGAGGATGAGGAGGAGGAGGAGTCAATGGAGGAGGAAGAAATCCCTACAGAGGGAGGTACACAACGCTCTAGTCAGTATGTAGAGCGAGGGTGGGGTGATGCAGAGGAGGCAGAGATGACGCCTCTTCCAGAGGACAGCCTTTGTTGGCCAGTTGGGAGTCTGCAGCACATGGTTGATTTCATGCTTCAGTGCCTGAGAAACGACCGCCGCATCGTCCACATTCTCATCACGTCAGATTATTGGGTGTACACCCTCCTAGACCCTCGCTACCGGGACAACTTACAAACCCTCATCACACCGGTGAACCGGGACCGTAAAATGCAGGAGTACCAAGACACACTGGTGCAATCCATACTGTTGTACATTCCAGCCGAGAGAGCTGCTGCTGCTGCTACTGCTTTACAAAGCAGCTCTGTGCGTCGAGGCAGTGTAGACACCTCTACAACAAGAGGGAGCAGAAGCAGCACCTCTGCACAGGGCAAGAGCTGTATGTTACAAATGTGGCAAAAGTTTTGTGACAGCGCCAGCAAGGTCTACACCATCCGAGACGGCTCCAGTCACCAGGAAGAAACGTTTCCGAAGATGGTGACAGACAACTTGGCTTTCCCTCTAAGTGACTCCCAGATGCCTCTTCCCCTTTCAAATTTTGGGTCTCTAAGTTGGATACATGGCCAGAGCTTAGCCCAGTATGCATTGGAGGTGCTGGCTTGCCCTGCTGCCTGTGTATTATCTGAGCGTGTCTTTAGTGCTGCAGGTGGTGTAGTAACAGACCGTCGCATGCGACTAATCCTCAGAGAATGTAGACCGGCTTACTTTTCTGAAAATGAACAGGCATGGATCTCACCTGAATTTGCCTGTCCGTTTTCAGATTAAATAACTGTTTGGCAACGTTTTCCATGTCTCCTGTTATGTTCATCTTTCTACCACCTGAACTCTACTCCCTGGGCTACAACACCGCCATTTGTTGCTCGTAAGTAATTGGCAGGGGTACTAACTCCTGGCAGCCTGGTTACAGCACGACAGCTGTTTCCTGGCAGTGTGAACGTCAATTATCCTCCAATAAGTTGTGCTGTCGTGTTGCATTCGGGTTTAGCCGACTCTATGGTGCCTGCAGTTTAGGTGATTCCTATGTGTGCTGTGGGATATGTAAATAAAGGCGGTTTCCATTGTGACAATAGGACAAGCACCCACTGTAGGACTGTGTGATTCGGTAACTGCGGACGGCTTGCGTCCTGTCAACTTACATTTTTCATGGGTGCGTTCTTCTACCCGTCCGGGGTCCAGTACCGTCAACTGGTTCTCCCCAGTGCTTTGGCCTAGGTGCCTCCATCTCCGTATCCGAGTTCCACCAACGTCTGCTGGTCCTTGGTAGTGCTTTGGGCACAGGTACCTCTTGCTTAGTAACCGTGTCACAGTAACGTCAGCTGGTACTCGGTTGTGACATTGCCTCTTTTCCTTCTGCTACCCGTCCGGGGTCCAGTACCATCAACTGGTTCTCCCCAGTGCCTTTGGCCTAGGTGCCTCCATCTCCGTATCCGAGTTCCACCAACGTCTGCTGGTCCTTGGTAGTGCTTTGGAGCACAGGTACCTCCTTGTTAGTAACCGTTGTCACAGTAACGTCAGCTGGTACTCGGTTGTGACATTGCCTCTTTTCCTTCATGCTACCCGTCGGGGTCCCAGTACCGTCAACTGGTTCTCCCAGTGCCTTTGGCCTAGGTGCCTCCATCTCCGTATCCGAGTTCCACCAACGTCTGCTGGTCCTTGGTAGTGCTTTGGAGCACAGGTACCTCCTGCCTTTAGTAACCGTGTCACAGTAACGTCAGTGGTACTCGGTTGTGACATTGCCTCTTTTCCTTCTGCTACCCGTCCGGGGTCCGTACCGTCAACTTGTTCTCCCCAGTGCCTTTGGCCTAGGTGCCTCCATCTCCGTATCCGAGTTCCACCAACGTCTGCTGGTCCTTGGGTAGTGCTTTGGAGCACAGGTACCTCCTGCTTAGTAACCGTGTCACAGTAACGTCAGCTGGGTACTCGGTTGTGACATTGCCTCTTTTCCTTCTGCTACCCGTCCGGGGTCCAGTACCATCAACTGGTTCTCCCCAGTGCCTTTGGCCTAGGTGCCTCCATCTCCGTATCCGAGTTCCACCAACGTCTGCTGGTCCTTGGTAGTGCTTTGGAGCACAGGTACCTCCTGCTTAGTAACCGTGTCACAGTAACGTCAGCTGGTACTCGGTTGTGACATTGCCTCTTTTCCTTCTGCTACCGTCCGGGGTCCAGTACCGTCAACTGGTTCTCCCCAGTGTATGAAGTAATACAGGACTTTTCTATATCAAACCTGTGTCTCATGTATGTTCATCGCACCCAAGCACAAGACGCTATTATGAACTGTACTACATACATTACAAGATTTGAAGACAAAACGTTAGTGTCTGCTGGGTCTGGAAGGCTGTGTCTGCTGTAACTGTGGATATCAGACGTCCGGTTGTACTTTCTGTGATGACAGTGGTTGTGACTTCTCACAACCATTCCAGGTGAGCAATTCCCTTAAGTTTTTTCTTTCTGCAGTGTTATCACAGGTAACACTATTGTTTTTTTTTTTTCTTTTCTCTTTTTGTCTGCTGTAAACTCTGGATATCAGATGTCTGGTTGAAACTTTCTGTGATGATAGTGGTTGTGACTTCTCACAACCATTCCAGGTGAGCAGTTCCCTTAATTTTTTTTTCTCTTGCAGTGTTCCACAGGTGAACACTATTGTTTTTTTTTCTCCTCTCCTCTTCTTCCAGTAATCCTGTCTTAAAAGATCTGGAAAAAGGAGGCCCGCATAAAGGAACTTTGCGGAGTGATGTAATATCCTTGAGATTTTGCAGAATATAAAGACCCGTTTTACAAATCTACAGGACTCAATAATACAATTTGCAAGTGGTTGGACAGACTACCCAGGATTTGCGAGCCAGGATGAGGTTCTAGAGGGGGGAGTCAGGCTCTGCCGTAGCCCCGAGTGCTGGGATTCAAAGTTGCCCCCTTTTCGTTTTGGCGGTGAACGTGAGAAATTCAGGGGATTTATTAATCAATGCAATCTTTTTTTTCTGCACATGCTTCACAATTTCCACTGAACGATCTAAGGTGCTTACTATAATTATGTTGCTTACCAACAAGGCTTTGATGTGGGCAAACCCTCTGATTGAGACTGAGGATGATTGTTTGAATCACCTTGATGATTTTATTTCAGCCATGGGGCAGGTGTTGAGCCCCAATCGAGGTGCAACAGCTGAAGCAGCCATGTTAGCTTTGCGTCAAGGTAAGCACTCGGTAGCTGAATATGCCTTGGATTTCAGGAGATGGGCCCTTGATCCCCTGGGACAGTTCCGCCAAAAAACTATTTTTCGAAAGGGGTTATCTCCACTGATTAGGATTGAACTTGCTCGTGCCGGACCTCCCACTGCGTTAGGTGACTTTATTAACTACTGCTCCGTTATTGATACTCGTCCTGACTGAACGCAGGCAAGAAGATGGTTCGAAAGCAATCGTACTAACCTTTTCTACCTTCCTCTCCAGCTAAGGAACCTTTGAGTAGGATTACACGGGAACCTGAACTGAACCCATGCGGTAGACTCTTTACAACGACGGGTTAGTGATGCACGCAAGGAACATCGTTTTAAGGAGAATCTATGTTTCTATTGTGGTAAGTCAGGGCACTTCATTATAAACTGCCCCAGCCGTTCTCATAAGACTACTGCAGCACTCATTCATTGTGAGTGTTGCGAGAGGGGATCTGTCAGGTCCGAAGCCTCAGGCTCCAGAGAGATCTGCAGCAACAGATCTTGATTTCTCGGACTTAAACTCCGTTACCTCTGAGGACGTTGCTGTGTAAACGCTGCCATTTTTCAAGTTTCCTCAGCGGTGTCCCAGCTGAGTTGTAAGAAAAACAATTCTCATTGCTTTCTTCCATCAAACTCTGGGTTGACTCAGCTTGGGTGTCTAGCTCTGCTATGATCGACTCAGGGGCAAGTGGAATTTTATGGATGTCTCCTTTGCTCTGAAACAGGTAATACGTTCAATGAAGAAGGCTACTCCAGTACAGATGGAAAACTGTGGATGGCTCCCTGCTGACCTCTGGACCAGTGGATCAGGAAACGAGCCTTTGAAGGTTCTTATGGGTAAAGATCATCAGAGAAACTATCCTTTATGCTTATCTCTTCTCCCCACTTTCCATTATTCTAGGGCTACCATGGCTGCAGGCTCAAGAATCCTACCATTAACTGGGAGACCAAGGAATTAACTTTCCAGAGAAACAGATGAGTCCAAAAGTTTCAGCTTGCTCTGTTCCTAAAGGAATCATGTCAGCTCCCTGAACTACCAGCTGTATACCAGGACTATGTGGATTTATGTGACAAGAAGAACGCTGACCAGCTTCCTCCTCACGTCCATATGATTGTCCAATTGAATTATTGCCTGGAGCAGAGATACCTTTTGGTAAGATTACCCCCTGCGGGGCCGAGCTAAAGGCTTTAAAGGATTACATGACGAAATCTAGCCAAGGGCTTCATACGCCCCTCTTCATCTCCTGCAGGTGCACCATCTTCTTTGTAAAGAAGAAAGATGGATCTCTGAGACCATGCGTAGACTATAGGAACTCAATAAGGTTACTATAAGAAACCGTTATCCATTGCCTTTAATCCCTGAGTTATTGGAGAGAGTGCGACATGCCAAAATTTTTTTCTAAACTAGATCTTCGTGGGGCTATAACTTAGTCCGTAATTAGACTGGGGATGAATGGAAGACTGCATTCAGGTCACGCTATGGACACTTTGAATATTTTAGTTATCCTTTTGGTCTGAGTACCGCCCCAGCCACTTCAACACTTGGTGAATGACATCTTCAGGGATCTCCTAGATACATTCGTGGTAATTTATTTGGATGATATTCTAATTTTTTCTAACTCCACAGAGGAACATCATGACATGTGAGAATGGTCTTGGAACGTCTAAGACAAAATCATCTTTACTCAAACTTGAAAAGTGTGAATCCATAGGACCGAAATTCAATTCTGGGGTATTACTGTCTACACAAGGAATAGTATGGAGGAAAGCAAAAACCAAGCCATCAAGGATTGGCCAAGTCCTAGAAATGGAAGGGTACAGGTTCTCGGGTTTCCAAAAAATTCTTAGCGTTTCTTTTTGAAATTTTCTCTGGGTAGTGTCACCATCATCAACTTACCGGAAAGAGTCTAGGTTTCCTGGACTCCCCAACCCAGGAACTTTTCCCGCTAAAAGTAAATTTTCCACGCACCTATCCTAGTACACCCAACCCCGGCTTGCCTTCATAATAGGGGGATGTTCAGACTGTCCCCTTGGAGCATCTCTCTCAGAGACGGTAGAAAATGTCTTGACCCCCTGCCTTCTTTTCCAGCATTGTCTTCGGCTGGAGGAAAACGATGGGGAATTAAGGGGTTTTTGGCCTTATAGCCCCTTCAAGAATGGGACCCTTTTTCAGGGACTGCACAGAAAATCCCCTGAAGCATCGTAACTTGAGTTTATCAGTCGGCTAAGTGTCTGACTCCCCCAGGCCGCGGGGGGAAACTTTTCTAAACCAATTTAATTTTATCATTTCTTATAGACCAGATCGCCAATGAAAGGCGATCACTTCTGGATTTATCGCAGAGAAAGTCCAATTATCCCCCAAACTATTCTTCTGACCTAGATTCCCCGGAGAATTCATAAAAAGACCTATTAAAAGGGCTAAGAAATCCTGCGGATTCCTTTTGGACAACCCCAAGGGAGTAAGTTTGTTTTAAGAAAGGTGTGTGGATTCGGGCAACGCTGTTTATTCCTGAACAGTCAATTGAGAGTATTGCAACTCATTCACGTTCCAAGATAGCTGGGCATAGGGAATTTAAAAACGGAATTTTTTTTCCCTCTTTCTTTTGGTGGCCCCCTTGCGGAAGGATGTTTTGAATTTGTCATTCATGTGAGGTTGTGCAAGATGCAAAACCCCTCGTCCCCCCCAAGGTTGTTACAGCCTTTCCCCCCCCGTCCGCCCGGGGGACCCTTTTTCTATGGACTTCATTTTGGATTTCCCCAACCCTTCGGGAAAGAACACCTTTTAGTGGGTTTTTGACCGTCAAAAAAAGGCAGCTCTTTTCCTTGTGTCGGCTTACCCATGCAAAACAGACATCAGTTGTGATTAAAGATTTTTTTCGTTACGGGTACCGGATGAGGTTATTTCGGATGGGGGTGCAATTCACTTCTAGGTTTTTTGGAAAAAATTTCTGTCGTTTTTGGACTTTAAAATTAAACCTTTCTTTGCTTTTATCCCAGAAAAAGGACAACCGAACGAACCAAAAAACCCCCGGGCGTATCACGCTGCTTTATTCCCCACCTACAGGTGTTGGGTGGTCTATTCCCATTAGCTAGTTCTCGATAAAACTCTAAGTCCCTCCACAAAAAGTCTCCTTTTTACCTAATCTGGGTTTTTATCCTAACTTCTCCCACGTTTTCCATAGAAACGTTTCCCGCAGTGGCTAAAAAATCCGTCTTTCAGAAGAAAGGATTTTTAAAAAGGAAAATTGGAATGGCTCAAGAAAGGAAAAGAAAGCAGAAAAAATTTAAAAACCCCGCACCCTTTAAGGTGGAGACTTGGTCTGGTTCAACCAAAATCTAATTTAAAAGGTTCCTCGTCAATTTGGGGAAATAAGAAAAATTGGCCCTATAAAACATAAAATTTTAAGTGCCGTTGCTTGTCTCTTAATCCCCCAAAAATATGAAAAACCCCCCGTTTTTCATGTATCCATAAAGGGTTCAAACCCAAACTTTCCCCGGACGTTCTTCTCCTTCCCCCGACCCATGTGTCGATTTCAGGAAAAAATTTTTTGGGGGGAAAAAATTTTAGATTCCGGTTGTATAGAAATCATTACAATTTGTTAAAGGCGGGCTACCCATGGGGAAATAGGGGAAACCGTCAATAACGTTAATGCTCCCGTTGCTCGCAGTTTCATCGAGGACCCCACAAGCCTGGTTGAGTTTTTGGAGGTTGTCCTTAAGGGGGGGTAAGTAAGGTTCTATGTATATATTCCCCAAATCATTTTTTCGTCAGCCTTTTACTTTCTGTCTTTTTTTAGCTATTTGCCCCCCTCAAAATGAGTTTCCAGCTTGCATTTTTCCCCCCTGTTTCTCCTTTGTTCTTTTGGCCCCATGAGAATCAGTGCTTCAAAATCTAGCGCAGTGAACTGTGATTGATCCCCTAAGCCCTTTTGGCCTTGTATCCGCTATTTTATGGGAATGAAGATTGTGGACTCTGAAAACCCCTTTGAAAGACCCCCTTTGATGGACTTACGGTAAAGAGAAAAGATCCTGAATCTGTTTGGGAGTGATTTGCTGACTTAGTTTACTTGGCCCCCGGGGTTTTTTGCTTCTGTGTCTGCAAAAGTGTGACTATTTTGCAACTTGTAGAAAGAATACAAATTTTCTTATCAAACCTTTTTATGTTGTTCTCGCACCCCCAACACAAGCGTTTTATGAATGTTTTAACTACATTCTGTGCTCAATTGGGGGGTGCAGGTTTTTTGAGGGGGGTCCCCCGGATCTTGATGCATGCTGACAGGCCCTGAGTGGCTCATTGCGACGTTCCCCCATGGCCAGATCGGCATTGCAGCTCTGCAAGTCGATTTCCCTTCCCCAATCGCATATTGTAGTACCCCCAGGTGGAAAATTCCTTACTATGTTGAGCGGGGTGTGACAGGCCACAGTATGGGTTCATTCAAAAGGCGCAATCAACTGCAATTTGCGCCCTTCCCCCTTTACCCCCACTGATGGCCTTATGAAGGACATCTCCGTTTTTTGTGGTTGATGTTCAAGGGATGGGGGTGCGATGATGATATCCGCATACGTCCCCTTATCGCCTGCTTAGAAACACTGAAGCACTAAAGAAAGGGTTTTTTTGGAAAGGGGGGAAAGAGGATCACAAATTAATTACCCTTAGGACGTCATGCAACGTGGTTCCCCCCAAAGGGCTGGGGGGGGGGTATTTTGAGGGGGATGGGAGGAGGAGGAGTCAATGGAGGGGAAGAAATCCCACAGAGGGAGGTTCACAAAACCCTTGTCAGTATGTAAGCGAGTT